>CM060969.1:109588328-109795828 GCA_030765045.1 Tenodera sinensis
CTAGATTTCCAAATTTCGATGTATAATTTTCGAGATCGAATTTTCAAGGCCAAATATTGGAGGTCGAAGATTCGACGTGGAAAATTCGATGTCGAAAATTTGTTGCCAAAAATTCGATGCTGCAAGGTCAAATCCAATATTCGATGTCGAAAATTCGATGTCGAAAATTCGATGTCGAAAATTCGATGTCGAAAATTCGATGTCGAAAATTCGATGTCGAAAATTCGATGTCGAAAATTCGATTTCGAAAATTCGATTTCGAAAATTCGATTTCGAAAATTCGATGTCGAAAATTCGATGCCGTAAATTCCATGTCCAAGTTCCGATGTCCAAGTTCGGATGTCCAAGTTCCGATGTCCAAGTTCGGATGTCCAAGTCTCGATGTCCAAGTCTCGATGTCCAAGTCTCGATGTCCAAGTCTCGATGTCCAAGTCTCGATGTCCAAGTCTCGATGTCCAAGTCTCGAAGTCCAAGTCTCGATGTCGATGTTGAAGTGTCGATGTTGAAGTGTCATTGTTCTAGTGTCATTGTTGAAGTGTCGATGTCGATGTGTTGGTGTCGAAGTATCGATGTCTAAGTATCGATGTCGAAGTGCCGGTGACGAAGCGTCGATGTTGAAGTGTCAATGTTGAAGTGTCATTGTTCAAGTGTCATTGTTGAAGTGTCGATGTCGATGTGTCGTTGTCAAAGTGTCGGTGTCAAAGTGTCGATATCGAAGCGTGGATGTCGAAGTGTCGATGTTGAAGTATCATTGTTGAATTGTCGATGTTGAAGTGTCGATGTCGATGTTTGGACATCGTAATGTCGATGTCTAAGTATCGAATTCGATGTTCCGAAGTCAAAGTTTCAGTGCCGTAGCATCATTGCCGAAGTTTCGATATACCAGTTTCGATATCGAGCATGCGTTATCGTTTTCGATATCAAAGTTTCGATATCGAAGTTTCAATACCAAAGTTTGTATCTATTTCGAATTCTAAATTTCCAAATTTCGATGTCGAATATTCGATAAATAAAATTCGATGTCGAAAATTCGATGTCGAAAATTCGATGTCCAAGTTCCGATGTCCAAGTTCCGATGTCCAAGTTCCGATGTCCAAGTTCCGATGTCCAAGTTCCGATGTCCTAGTTCCGATGTCCAAGTTCCGATGTCCAAGTTCCGATGTCCAAGTTCCGATGTCCAAGTTCCGATGTCCAAGTTCCGATGTCCAAGTTCCGATGTCCAAGTTCCGATGTCCAAGTTCCGATGTCCAAGTTCCGATGTCCAAGTTCCGATGTCCAAGTTCCGATGTCCAAGTTCCGATGTCCAAGTTCCGATGTCCAAGTTCCGATGTCCAATTCCGATGTCCAAGTTCCGATGTCCAAGTCTCGATGTCCAAGTCTCGATGTCCAAGTCTCGATGTCCAAGTCTCGATGTCCAAGTCTCGATGTCGATGTGTCGATGTCGATTTGTCGATGTTGAAGTGTCGATGTGTCCATGTCGAAGTGTCGAAGTCGTAGTCTCGTAGTCCAAATTTCACTGTCGAAGAGTAGATATCGAAGTTTTGATGTCGAGGTCTCGATCTCGAAGACTCGATGTCGAAGTTTCACTGTCGAAGTTTCGGTATCGAAGAGTAGATGTCGAAGTCTCGATTACGAAGTCTCGATGTCGAGGTCTCGATGTCGAAGTCTCGATGGCGAAGTCTCGATGGCGAAGTCTCGATGGCGAAGTCTCGATGGCGAAGTCTCGATGGCGAAGTCTCGATGTCGAAGTCTCGATGTCGAAGTCTCGATGTCGAAGTCTCGATGTCGAACTTTCGTAGTGAAATGTCATTAGTCGAAACTTCCATGTGAAGTATTCGATGTCAGACCTTTCGATGGCGGAGGTTTCGATGTCAGATCTTGCGATATCGGACGTTTCGCTGTCGGACGCATCTGTGTTTAAACTTCGATGTCAAAGTTTCTATGACGAAGTTTCGATGTCGAAGTCTCAGTGTCGGTGATTCGGTGTCAAAGTTTCGATGTCGAAGCGTCGGTGTCGAAGCGTCGGTGCCGAACTCTGATGGTGAAATATCAGTTGTCAAAACTTCCATGTCCAATATTCAATGTCGGAGGTTTCGGTGTCCAAACTTCGATGTGGAACACTCGATGGCAAACTACCGAGGTCGGACTTTTGAGGCCAGTGTTTGGATGATGGAATTTCGATGACGGTCTATCGATTTTAGATTTGCGATATGGGACGTTTCGCTGTCGGTTTCGGACGTTTCGCTGTTGGACGCGTCCGTGTTGATACTTCGATGTGGAAGTTTCGATGTGGAAGTTTGATGACGAAGTTTCGAATTCGAGGTTTCTATGTCGAGTTTTCGATGTCGAAGTGTCGATGTCGAAGTCTCGATGTCGAAGGTTCTATGTCGAAGTTTCTATGTCGATGTTATGATGAAGTTTTGATGTCGAAGTTTCGATGTCGAAATTTCAATGTCGTAGTTTTGATGCTGAAGTTTCAATGTCGAAGTATCGAAGTCGAAGAATCGAATTCGATGTTTCGAAGTCAAAGTTTCATTGTCGAAGTTTCGATGTCGAGTTTCGATATCGAAGTTTCGAAATCAAAGTTTCGAAATCAAAGTTTCGAAATCAGAGTTTCGAAATCAAAGTTTCGAAATCAAAGTCTCTACGTCGAAGTTTCATTGTCAAATGGTCGATGTCGTAGTGTCGATTCCGAAGTGTCGATGTCGAAGTCTCGATGTAGAACTTTCGTAGTGAACTTTCAGTTCTCGAAGCTTCCATTTGAAGTGTTCGATGTAGGACGTTTCGATGCAGGAGGTTTCGATGTCGGACATTTGTATGTCGAAGTTTCTATGTCGAAGTTTGGATGTCGAAGTCGAAGATTCGATTAAGATTAAAACTTTAACGACATTGATCATCGTTCATTTTTACTTTCTCTACTGGTAAGTAGGGGAAGTATTGTATTCCACCCAAAAATTCGATGTCGAGATTTCTCCGGAAATATATGTTTTGAGGCCCCCTGAATCCAAAAAAAGCATTTTTAGAAAAAGGTCCGTGTGTGTGTGTCTGTGGACAGCATAACTCAAAAACGAAAATTAGGTTAAAAACCAAAGTTGGTATTTAAGTTTAATGTCGTTTAAGGATGTGACACGAAGATTTTGAAGAAAATAACCCCATGCTAAACTACCCTTTACATGGAAGATTTTTCTAAGATTTTTATTTTCTTGGAAAGGGCTCTAACGATTTTGATTAAAATGCCATATTTTTTAGATATTTTTATGACAAATGAAATGTATATCTTGAATTTTGTGGCTATAGCCTCTGTAGCCGTATTTACTCTGGACGACTTTTGCATAACTGGTAAACCGTTAGAGATAGACCAAATCGTACTATACAAAAAATGTAGATCTTGCTAAAATACACAATTTATGTCTAAATAAATTTTCTTGTAGGGTGAACCATTTCGGAGATATTCCTTGTTATATGTGTGAGTTTCGGAAAACAGAACTTTCGTGAAATGGATCATCGTTGTTCATTTTTTTATACGTTAAGTGTGCGAAGACAACAGAATCTCAAAGCTTTAAAACATTTGACTATCGCACAAAGCCTAGTGTGTTCTAGTATTCCCCTTGCAACTACAGAAATAAGCAATAAGATAATTTGAACAAATATTTATCTTAACACGAAGATGATATAGGAATAAGAGTTTGTAAGAATAGTTAGTACAAGAGTAGAGAAAGTCATGTGAGTGCAACACATCAGATTTTTTTATGAATTTGTTTTATTTCTGACTTTTGTCTTATTAGTTTAGAGCTTGTATTTATATTTGTAATTTTACTAGACTTGTATTTATATTAACTGTGTCTTCTAGCCTTCCCAGTTTATCCTGTACTTTCTAGAAATGTCACACTGTCCTTTGTTTTCATTACTCATGCTGTAAGTGCAATGAAGTGAAAACAAGTAAACAGCTCAACAAGTGTCTTAATCGCCAGGTTTGTAATACCCTGCTTCAGAAATATGTTACTCCCTCGAGGTCCCTTGCTATCTGTTGTATCTTTCCAAAAGGACCGGTTCTTTTTTGCGTTGAACATTAATTGATTTCTGAAGCTGGTGGAGTCTTACGAAAGGAAATTATTATCCCGAGCAACAAGTGTGACCAGCATGGCTACCGGACGAATGTTATTATCGTCACACAAGAAACTGAGATGAGAGCAGATATCGGCTCGCTGTTTGCACCCGAGGAATGTCAATAGCTGTCATACTTTATTGGACGTTAACCTGATGTTTGTACTTTCTCTACTCCAGGTCTGTGGTAAGGAGCAAATATTCGATACCATATTTTCACCGGAAATATTTTGAGGCCCCTTGAATTCCGAAGCATTTTTAGAAAAATATTTGTCTATGACTGTCTCTGGTGTTGAGGAATTTTTCTGGCACGGGGTGCACTCAGTCTTTGAGGGGCCACTTGAGGAGTTACTGATTGACAACTAGCGGCCCCTGGTCGAGAAGACCGCGTAACAGACCGGGAGGGACCGGGGCGCTCACCACGTGCAATCTCCAGTACTGCACCCCACTTATGACGCCCGCGGTGGGCAGAAGTGGGGGACGCAGTGGTCGGGCGGTAGGCCATGGCTCGGATGAGCTGTTGTGCCACGAGTTCTGTCCGTAAAAAGCGTAACTTAAAATCGAAAATTCTGGTAAATACTAAATCTATGGCTGACACAAAATTTAATGGTGGGTGGCAGGAGAAGTTGGTCTACAAAAATCCGATTAGAGGCTTGTGTCATTGCATTGTCAAGTGTGCTATAGAACCGGTTATATACATATAATTTGTGCCCACAAAATGTATTTCTACAAAAGAAAAGAGAGTAGTGGTATTCAGGTTTCAGCTACCATTAAATTTTGTGTCTGCCATAACGTTTAAGTTCAATACCTTCCAAGGATGCGATATGAATCTTTAAAAGCAGAAATTACCCTGCTAAACTGTCCATCAAATGAAGAAAAAATTATAATGCAAGAAGTTTGATAGTTAAATTTTTGAGATGTGGTACTCTCCCTCTTCCTCCCCCCCCCCCCCCCATCTCTCTCTCTCCCTCGCAGGATCGCGCGCTATTAGATCGCTGCCTGTTTCCCCGTAATATTTTCTTCTTACATTTTTGTCCAGTTTCGTTATGATTCTTAGTATAAACCAGTTGGCTAATGGAGGGGACATGAGATATTCTACCCCCCCCCCCCTTGCCTACTGTCCAAAGAGCTTTTATTATCTTAGCAATGTGTCGCCTTGAAGTCCGATCACCCGCAACACACTGTGATGGAAGCGGAAAAGAGGAGAATGACACCGCTGTCACTGAATACCTTTATCACCTGCTTTCAGGTCTTCACTCTGTCCAGTCCATAGGTTCCTCTGCTCCCCGACAGGAGCCTTACCCTAGGGACTAGCTTGTAAGTCCTACATAAGGGGAGGGTAATCAGGAAAACAAGAATACCTATATAGATAGCTAAATATGTTTTTCTTGTTATTAAGTATAGTTTTAAGGTTTTAATTATTTGTTTATTAATCTTCAAAAAACCAGAAGTATTATACATAATTATATTTAATATTTTTCTGTAAAGAACTATATTCTAGAAATAATAAGCAATATTTTAAAATATATAAACTCTTAAATTTATATTCTTACAAATATAACTATTTTCATGTTTTGAAAGATATTTTCTTTTCAAGTATGTAAATTTAAATTTTTTTGCTATCATTAGATTGTAGTACAAATTTCAGGTAAATTGGTTGAGATATGGGAAAGTAATTTCCTTAACACGAGAGATATTTTTGTGAGAGAAACCATTTCCTGAATGTACTGTCCAAAAATAACAGTATTCCTACGTTGATGGACAACATCCACCTTAAAAAAGGCATTTATTGGTATTTGAATTGAGAAAAATCAATATGGAATGTAAAAGAAGTAATGCATGGATAAATGATTTTAATTAAAATACTATACGTACGAGTATGATTTAATTAATTAATGGAAATACAGCGCATATCTCCAATATTTTGTAAATTAACTGTGAAGTCCTGTTCATTCCGAACTAATTGTACATAATTTGTAAACCGTAACAGATAGACAATTTTACTAGATGCCTTTCAAACAATTTATTTCCAATAACTTTTTTTGGGTTATCACCATTTCCTAGTTATTTATTGTTATGCATTTGTTTTTTTGAATACTTCGCCCCTGTCTATTGTGATTTTACTCACAAAATAATTTAACTTTCACAAATAACAAGGAGTATTTCCGAAATGGTTCACCCCACAAAAAATGCACTGGGACATAACCTGTGTTTTAATAACTTTTTATATTGGTTAGTCTATCTCTTACGGTTTACCAGTTATGCAAAAATCAAGAGTAATTACATGGATAATTCAAAATATACATTTAATTTGCTATAAGGGGCAGTTTAGGATAAAGGAATTTTCTTCAAAATCTTTGTGTCGCATCGTCGAAAAATGTTAAATTTAAATACTAATTTTGGTTCCTTTTTGAATTTTCTTGCTCACAACACACACACACACACACACACACACACACACACACACACACACACACACACACACACACACACACACACACACACACGGATCTTTTTTTATTTTTTATTTATTTATTTATTTATTTTTTTTTTGATTCAGGGGCTTCAAAACATACTTCAGGTGAAAACTCGACATCGAAATTTTGGGTCGAATACAATACTTCCCCTACTTTTTCTAGGTAGTGAAGAAAGTATTAAAAACGGATTACACCGCTCAACTGTTTGGGAACATGCATTCATTTGAAAACATTTTTGATGCAGGGAAGAGCAGCGTTTTCAGATGGGAAATAAATAAATGAAGATCTGCAGCCCCTCGCTGTCGGTAGATTACCTGCTCGCTAACTTTCACTAATACGCAAGCTGTTAAATCAGCAGTCATCTGTGCGATTGACACACATCTGAATGAGAGTTGCACCTCATTGCTCTCCTCTCCCACTCTTGCCATGTTCTCACGAGTGGAGAATCGAACTGACGAAACGTAGTGCGTGGGGGACGTGGTAAAACTAACTTTTAAATTGACGTAATGCACGTTTGCATAACGGATGCCTATTTCACGTCACATTTGTACGCTTCGGAGTAGTAATACATAAACATGGAGTAACAAAATTAAGAATGCGTGAAAATTGTGGGTGGATCATTCTATGTAAATGAGAAAGTTCCCCTTCCCCAAAATTATATCGCTGAAGTGAAGTTGAAACGTGCCTAATATAACACCCATTTTATTGAACAATGGAATTGATCGACAACAATGCACATCTGTTTACAATTACTGCAGTAGTACTTTAAAGGGCACACTGACATACACATGAAAAATCTGATGTGTTGCACTCACACGACTTTCTCTACTCTTGTACTAACCATTGTTACAAACTCTTATTCCTATATCTTCTTCGTGTTAGTTGGGATAAACATTTGCAGAAATTATCTTATTGCTTATTTCCTTGTAGGTGCAAGGGGAATATTAGAATACAGTAGGCTTTGAGTGATAGTCAAATGCTTTAAAGCTTTGAGATTCCGTTCTCTTTGCACACTTAACATAAAAAACTGAATAACGATGTTGCATTTGACGAAAGTTAGAATATCTCCAAAGCGGTTCACTCTATAAAAACTTTTATTTCGAGATAAATTATATGTTTTAGCGAGATCTACATGTTTGTGTAGTAAGATTTTGTCTATGTCTTACGGTTTACCAGTTATACAAAAGTCATCCAGAGTAAACAATAGTAGATGGGCTATAGCCAGAAAATTCAAGATATAAATTTCATTTGTCATAAAAATATCTTAAACATATGACATTTTGATCAAAATCGTTAGAGCCATTTTAGAAAAAATCAAAATGTTCGAAACGTTTTCTATGTAAAGGGTAGTTTAGGGTGGGGCTATTTTCTTCAAAATCTTCGTGTCGCATCCTTGAAAGACAACTTAAATACCAACTTTGGTTTTTAACCGACTTTTCGTTTTTGAGTTATGCTGTCCACAGACTGACAGACAGACAGACAGACAGACAGACAGACAGACAGACAGACAGACAGACAGACACGGACCTTTTTCTAAAAATGCTTTTTTTTTCTCTACATCGAATTTTTGGGTGGAATACAATCATTTCTTTACTTTACTATACCTAAGTGGTACAGAAAATAGAAATACGTCAATATTGTAATGTAAATATCATCCAAACCATTACAACTATAATCATAATTTTAAACTACAGCACTTGGGATAGAATGTATCGAAAATCAAGTTCGTAGGTCTAAAGCAGGGCATATGACATTCATGTAAATTAATACACATAAAAATAATTATTTTAGTATGCTGATGTTCAGTTTGCTGCATTTATTTGAAACATCCTCTGTTCTAATCAGTTTAAACTTGTGGTGACCCCAGAAAACAGCACTGTAGACAAAATGAGTGGATAGTTTTACAGAATTCTAATTTTATAGTGAAAATTGCCGTTTTGTATGTAAAATATAGCAAAACTGCTCCACTCATTTTAAAGTTCATATGATGGTTTACAAGCTCAGATATTCGAGTTTTCTAGAAATCGATACAGAAAAGACACCTTTGCAAGTTGGTGCAACATATGGCATTTAATGTTTGCGATGGTCGATAGATACACTGTCGATATAATCTCGTTTTACGGAAGCAAGGTGTTTTTTGCCTATTACCTTCCTTATCCGGGTTACTGTTTTTGGATATTAGGAAACAAAATCAAGTTAATTTATGTTTTATTTATAAATTATAATAGCAGAGTGTATGTTTTCTTTTAAAACAGCAGAAATGTCAGCATTAGAAAAAAAGGAAAGAAACATTTTAAGGAATATTTTGGACCCAATTAAAACTGTATAAAAGTAAACAATGTGAAAAGAATTCAGATACTATACATGTGCACTTAAGATCGAAACAGACAAAAGACGGAGAAGTTGAAAACATCGCTTACGTTTTATAGGCTAAATATACCGCATGAACTGAAATTAACATTTAAATTGTGCTATTTTGAGCGAGTTCATTACTTTAATCTAGCGTGAATGCACATTCCAAAGTTGGCAACATTATCGTAAACGCGATTAGAGTCAGAACTGGTGTTCCTGAAATCGCTGTTTGCGTAGAATTGTTTACTGATGTAGTGGCTGGCTGCATTGCTGCCAGGGGCCATGAGCTGGTGAACAAACTATCATTGTTTGTCACCACAGCTATGTATACTTAATGATAGCCACTCAAAAATTAACTGCACCCTTATTTTCACCCCCTGGTTACAGAAAGGGTGACACGCTGTGTTATACAATGAAGCTGCAGTGCAGAGTGTTTGTTCGTGACGGTTCCATTAAAAACAGAGCCACTTTTGTCCAGTAAGCCAAAGGAATGCAATAATCAAAGCTGCTGCTAGCGCCTGCGAGTGATATTGGTTGCACGTTGCTCAACGCGGAGGTGGCACCTGTTGCATACATAGGTCGTTGGCCAATTCAGATGTAGCAGAAGAAGCTGTAGCTAAGCATTTTAATCATTGCCATAATGCGAGTTTAGCGAAACATTCCGTGAGCCGACTTTCTCACATTGGCCCAGTTCCATAGCGCCGTTTTACTTCCTTCGAGGGCGATATGTAATCACCAGGGGAGGGAAATTATTGCCTCACGTTAGAAAGAGAAGGGAAATATCGTGCCGCGTTCTTGTTCCCAGGGATATAATACACTTATACATCGCCTGGGGCATATGCAGCCAGAGGCACAGTGCTTAGCGGCGGAGTGGCAATTAACACATGCTCATTCTTAACCTATGCTATCTCTTCTTCCATGTCTAGCAAGTAGATATTAATCTTTTTATTGATGTTTTTACTTAGTTGCTTAACTGCATGGCATTTGAGAGGCTGCAGTAACGTATATTTAACGTATTAACGGAACAACAATGCAATACTATCTTTTAATACTCGCAGCTGCTCATAAAATATCTTAATATACCGTTACAATGTTTTGTTATAATCTTGCACATTTGAAATGCAGCGGAGTCAGGACTGAAAAATTCAATGCCATAGCCGGGATTTGAACCACCATCAGCAGGTTTGTTGGTATAAATAGAATAATAACTGCATTAAGCTTTTAGTACCAGTTTTAGCGTCACTGCTCTAAGCGAAGGACTTGTGGAGGTGCAGGAAGTTTAACCGTCTCTTAATGTTGTGTCGCCATAAAGTCCGACCACCCGCACAACACGGTGACGTAGGGGAAACTAGCAGAATGAATCGCGGGTTACAAATTGAATACCTCTGGCTTAGACTATAGCAAGTATTCTTATTCCACCCAACAATTATAATCGAGATTTCAGGGGGAATTAATATTTTGGGGTACCTCAAATAAAAAAGTCAATATTTTTAGAAAAAGTGCTCGTGAGGGGTAGAGGGAGAGGGGGAGAGAAAGAGATAAAGACCAACTTAGCTATTTAAAATCATGTGACATGAACAGTTTAAGAAAATATGATATGGAATATTTCTATGATTAAAATATAAATGCACCGTATTACATTCGCAGACCTACTTTTTCTTCCAACTTTTCTTTTACGTAACACATTCACATGCCTTTCTCTATTCCCTCTTCTACAAACAATTCATAATGTTTTCTATTCGATTGAAATACAAATGCAACGTATTACACTCAAACGGTTTTCTCTACTCGCTTTTGTCGTTGTGGTATTTGTGGTTCTTCAACAGTGCTTTCGCAGGGCGCCACTAAGGTTTCGTTTTTTAAAGTGTTTTAAGTAATATTTGTAAATATCTCCAAAGAAGTGCAAGACTATTGGTCAAGAGCAACCTAACCCTAAAGTTGTAGAGATAAATCATCAAACCACGGGCAATGCCGGGTATTTCGCTAGTATTTTATATTATGGGCCCTTACTAAAATACGGAACATTTTTGCAGTTGTAAAGGAAAGGAGCAATGGGCTAAAATAATATGAAACTGTGCTACAAAATATAAGGGGAGAGCAAAACATTTCCAAACAGGCTACGCGATGTTTTGTCTGTCCGCCTTCTCGGCGCTCGGCGCCTCTGCCGCTATCATAGAAAGGCGCGGATGAAACCATAGAACACTTTAAAAACTACTTTTAAAGGCTTTAATTAACAAATTTTTCAAAAGAGATGCTGAAACTGCCCACATTGTCCGTATATTTTTGGCATCTCTTTAGTGAACTATCACCGGAGTTCACGCTGAGAAATGCTGGTAATTTCCTGGCGGATATTTTGTTTATTTTCCAGGGTGTTTCGGTTTGTGTTGTACAACGTGTTTTAAATTACCCCAGAGATAGAAATCGCTTTTTGGAGCTCTGAGAAATCTTTCTCCACTATGGCGAAATCTTTTCCTCATGAAGGGGCACTTTATGAACAATAATTGTTCCGAGTTATAGGGCCAATTTCTTCGAGTCAACAGTTGACGCCCGTGCATACGCGATTACAATTTGCCCCCCCTTTTTTTCTACTAAAAAAAAAAAAAAAAAAAAAAAAAAAAAAACAAACAAACAAACAAACAGGGAGCGTGATTTTACCTTTTTTCAACAAGAATCTGCAACAGCTCACACGCCCATTCTTTCGGTAAGAACAATTGAAAGCGTGTTTCAGGTTAGAATTATTAGTAGAGATTTGTGGCCCCCTCGGTACCCGGAAGTAACCCTCTGCGATTTCGTGGGGTAACTTAAAATTACCAGCATTTCTCAATGTGAACTACGGCGAGTGATGGATAGTTTCCTAAGTAAAGTCTTTAAAAGCAGTTTTAAAAATGTTGTATGGATTCATCCGCGCATTTCTAAGATAGCGGCAGACCAGGACGCGGGTAGGCAAAACCCCGCGAAGCCTGTTCGGAACTTTTTTGCTCTCCTGTTTTTGAAGTTATACTTATTACATCACAAGAAACTCCTGGTTACCAGAAGCCGTGCACGTGTATGCAAAATATGGCACAGTGACCTTGAAGACGATATCACAGACACGGTACTATAGCGAGAGCACTTTCTCTGCCTTTTACTCCAAGGCCGGCACTTTCGGCGCGTGTTGTAGGGCACATGTTTTGCAACGCTCTGGTTTTTCTAGTCTCTATTAATTAATCAGACGGAAAGAGCGCACATATTACTTAGAGAAAACGGTATTGTGATTGAAATTAGGTTACTGGGCTAACAAGGAAAAGGTACACCTCTTTTCAGGAAGCACGTGATCACTTACAGGTTCTACTTTTCATTGGCTGCTGCTGCAAATCTAGTTCATATTCTTATTTTTATATGGGTACGAAGTTTATCGTTTATCTGTGCCCCCCCCCCCACACACACACACACTACTTCCTAGTAGCGAGTAACGTAATCGGCTACTATACCTGTTTTGTATAATACTGAGACTCGATCCGAGCCTTGTGGATAAAGCGAAGTAGGTTTTCCGGACAAATCGACTCCCGCACACTCTCTCCATGTTACACGAGGCTAAATACTTTCGCTCTCACCTCAATGGAAACACTTCTACCTAACAAGGATCCAAGTATGGTTTCCACCAAGTATTCCCTATATTTATGTATATACACATACGGTTGTGACAATTTCTTAACATTCATTTTGGTATCTTAATACGGAAGGTATGCGACCATTTAGCCATCTGTATGCTGGAATGACCGACCTGAGCATAATAACATTCCTGCGCATGCGCTAAATTCCTCCATAGATTCCTTGGTGCGCAGCCTACTGCGTTACTTGTGTAGTTTCTAGTACAGTAACGTTTTTAACAGCATTGCGACACGCACCAGTACACAGCTGCTGAAATGGCCGACATGAGCTCAGTACACTTTGATGTAAATATGTGGAATCACCTCAACATCGCATATTCAAATCCATGGATTGGTAGAGGTGGACTGGTTCCATGGCCAGCTGACACCTCTAGACTATTTTCTTTGGAGTTGTATGCCACTACTGTGACGTCAGCATAGGATCGTATGGATCGAGTCCACGGAGCTATTGAAAATCTTCAAAGACAACTCCAGGTATTGGGTCACTTGGGTTAGGCTCAGCACCACCAACGTAGGCTCTGAAATGATGTAGGAGCTACACAGTTCGAAGCCCGTTTGTATTGTAGACACCTCGATGTTGGGTTTATTCACGAAATGTGAACGTACCCGTAGCTAAAACCGCCAATATAAATACAAACAAAAATAAAACTCTTCCTCTTTTGATTACACTACCCTTATGGAGGATTTTCACCCCTAAGACTTACAAGCTTGTACCTAGGTACCGGCGATGTTTCCAGGAATTGACGCTTCGCGAAGCCCTGAACTCGAAGCTTCTAGAACTGTGTGGAAACGGCGCTTGTTCTTAGCCGACATTGTCGCGTGTTACATAGCAACGTAGTGGTATGAGGTAGCTGACCTTGAGCCTCCTTTAATGTGCGGCCGCCTCCGCCATATATTAAAGTCTTCCATAACGCAAGAAACATAGGCTCCTATTTTGTTGAAACTATTTTTATCCAAAATAGGGCTGTTTCCGAGCATGACACTATAAAGCGATCGGCCTTCTTTCCAATAAAACAAATTATATTAACACATAGAATTGCAGCTCGCCATTGGGGTACATGTGTCGTATATGAGATTCTCATATGGTCTATGAGAAAAATACTTATGAATCACTTGGAGAATTGTCGGCATTTTAGCGACTGAGTGGCTGAGGTCAACCGCGCGCTGAGCGAAAGATTCCTGCTTCAAATCCTGAATTTTACTGCCTGATGCTATCTTTCATATGTTAACAGATTAAAAAGCAGTATGTAATTTATATTTATAAAAATATATGTATGAAGTTGATAAGCTCCAACATCTGTTCACCAATCACCTTGAAAATTGGCACATAAGTGTTTTGTCATGGTTTTTATGCTATCCATTTTACTAGGCAACATAATACATTCACATGGTTTTTCTGCTCGCTTTTCTTTTGCGTAATACATTCATATGTCCTTTTCTACTCCCTCTTCTACAAACAATTCCTACAATTTTTTTATGATTGAAGTATATATGCAAGGTGTTACATTCGCATGTCTTTCCCACGTCGCTTTTCTTCCTGTAGTGTTTGTGATTGTTCAACACTGCTTTTAAATAGTCAGTCACCTAATTTTGTTCAGAGGCCTTTTCATCAGGCTCTAGGTCCTTTTACGTGCCGTAAATCTGCGACACGGCACAACCGGCTTAACTTCCCTTCCGAAGGAAGCCATTTTAAGGATCTTAACGCCCGGGTTTGAACCCGCGACCTCGGGAACCAGAGGCTAGCACGTTACCACTACACCACGAAGGATGGCTATGTTATCTCGAGCCCTATTCAACCACCAGCAATACATGATATTTACTTTCGCAGTTGGCAATCAACACCAGCTCACGAAGATGACTTGTAATGTATCAGTGACATTTATTTGGCATCCTCTGTACATCAACAAGTATTTGTATGCAGCGGAATGCAGTTAGCTTCGTGTAACAGGGACTCTAAGGAAACCCGGCTTGCCTGCGCATGTGGTTCATTATGTAATAATAATGTGAAGTGAAGTAGGTTGTGACGTAACATTACGTAAAAGAAAGGGAAAGTGGAAATGTCTTATGCACTATAATGCTGGCTGGTCCACGGCAACCGGCCAGGCTGAGCACTGGCTGTCGGAGAACCTTTCTGGGGTTCTTCCGGGACCATGTCACCATCCACCCACAATTACACAAGCAACTTTGCCTTCCGCTAGCCGGCACGTCGGTGTTTCGGCGAATGTTTCCTCATGCTGTGCTGCACCTTTAAATAACAAAATATAGAAAACAACAAGCTTGTTGCAATGATTATATGTCACGCCCTAAATTTAATAATTATACTTGCTTGACTTCCTGATTATATGCACATATATATGTCTGCGTAATTAATCTTCATGTATTTTTGCATACAAATTCTTATTGTAATTTATATATGTTTCTATATATAATTCAATGTTATAGACATGTTACATTTGTATAGGGCAACAGCTCTCTCCGAAATTATAATTGTTTGAATTACCACGGATACATAACCTAAATAACTATTTCGGATTGTGTATCTAAGCCTGTAGCTCCAAAACAACGAACAAAACCACGGTCCAACAATTTTACCAAACTTTTTGTATCCAATGGAATTGCACACAAAAGATGTCAATGTCTGTCGCACCATGATTCATTTTTGTTCAATACAAATGACAGTTCACGTAGCAAGCGTGAGAAATAAACATGGCGGACGCAAGTATTAATTTAGCGATTGCTGTATTAAGTATGGGCTTGGGATATATTTACACAAGTCTCAGTAGGAAGAAAAGATGTATTAGAAGTAAAAGATGTTAGTGGACACGGTCATGGTTGCAAAGAAGAGAAGAGAACACATTCTAGATACATTGGGTCTACTACAAAACGAATTGAGGTTAGGGGATCCAGAAAGCTATCGCAATTTTCTACGAATTGACGAAGAGTTATTACTTAATATTTCTACATCATGTGGAAGGCAAAATTACACACCAGGACACAAATATGAGTCAAACGTGGAAGAGATAAGGAACAATTTTAATGGTTTTAATCTTAGTATGGATGGACAAGAGATTTGAACTCATTTCAGAATATAAAATTTAAACATACTGTTAACTGGATTTCTTATTATTTATGAAATATAGCTATGTAATAACCACCTTAATAATAGATGTTAATGGTCACGAAAAATCGTTAATGAATCTTCCAGGAAAAAAAAATTATTTCTCTTTAATAGGCTTGACGAGCGAGTGAGTTAGTGAATGAGTGACTGAGTGACTGAATGAGTGAGATATACTTTTTATGAAATGCACTTCTTTATGGAGGAACCATTTCAGAGACATTCCTTGTTATGAACGTTGCAAAGCTTATACATCTCTCAAATGGGAAGTCATTCATTTTTATCTCTTAACCACTGTATTCGCAGATTCTCCTTACACCTACAAGAAAACAAGCAGTAAGATCTTTTATCAAACTTGTTTCAGCACACTGGCTTCTATATATAGTTGCGCCAGTTACATACCGGAATTCTTCCTTAATTAGGTTTATTACCTACACTTAACAGACGCTATAAGGTGCGAATGCGAAATTAATACTGATGTATTGAGGTTAAATAAAAAGATAATAAACTTAATTAGTACAGCAGCAGTATAAGTGAGTAATCAACACCAGTCAAAGTTGCCGTTATGACTATGGCAGTTAAAACTGCATAGTGAATTGTTATTTTACAAGCAAATCTACGAAAAAACCTGATATGTTGCACTCACTTGACTTTCTCTGCTGTTGTGCAAACGTTTATTACTTTATCTATTTCATGTTACTCAAGATAAACATTAACAGAAGTTATCTTATTGCGAATTTTCTTGTAGGTGCAAGGAGAATATGGCAATACAGTAGGCTTTGAGCGATAGTCAAATATTTTAATGTTGGTCGCTATGTGATGACTTTGGTATTCAATTATCTTTGCTTGGCCAAGGGATACAAAAGAAAGAAAAGAAAAAATACCAATTTTGGTAGTAAACCGAGTTTATGTTTTTGAGTTTTGCTGTTCACAGACGGTCATACGGACACACCCACCTAACGACACGGACACTTTTCTAAAAATGCTCTTTTTTTAAGGTTCAGGGAGTCTCAGAACATGTATTTCTGATGAAATTTTGATACCAAATTTTTTATCTGGAGTGGAATACTTTCCCTACTTACTGTGTGTGGCAGAGAAAGGAAAAATGAACCATTTAATACCTCTACCATATACATATTTGTAGGTTAGCTGGTTTATTTTGTCTCATGCCTACGGAAAGAGACAGAGAATGTTGAAAAGAGACGCAGATACTAACATCTCTGTCTCTGTTATGGGAAAGGTGGGAGAAGATTCCGCTCCTTCTATCTAATCAGTGCTGGCCTGAAGAGGCAAGTATGAGTAGACTCCCGATGCTTCTGCCCACAAAACATATTTTCTGCCACCTGCACCTAACTTGCGCGGGGGGAGTTACCTTCCACTTTTATGATCTTAGACAATGTACTATATTTTCAGACTGGCACTAATATCTGCACACAATTACAGGCTATAAATAAAGTTGTTAAAAACGCATATGTGGGTAATTTTCAAGGGTTTCGAGATGATCAAATGAGTTCAGCACTAAACCTCGATTGTTTATTTTTACCTGTCACGTGATTAGTTGGTTTCGTATGACATAGCCATCTGCGAAACAGTTGGTTTAATATTCTGTTTCTGCATGTCGCCCTATTCTGCAGCATTCTCTTTTCCCTAAACTTTTTAGCATCACCAGCCCTGTCCTGGCCCATACAAATCCCTCCCTTGCTCTTCTGACACCAATATCAACATACGTTTCTCTTTCCCACGCCATTTTTAAACCCAGCTTATAAAAGGAACTGCACCTGGTAAAACCATATGTTACCATGGTTAACAATATCTGTGTTGTATTTACTAACCTTAATTGGTTTGTAGTCGAGAACAAATCTATAGTAATTCACTTGAAACATAAAACTGACACTTATTCCTCTACTTTCAGCATCATCTTTGAATCGAAAGTTTAGGTAGAACGCATATTTTTCACACCTGTATCTACCGGATTTCTGTTGAATGACGCAACTGACAGCCTACCGCTCCCGCGGCACTGTTATATGTGTCCGTTATGTCCCTAGATAGGAAATCCTGACGTTACAAAACAAAACGAATATTTTAGGCTTACCTTTAAGTGTAAAAGTGTTGTGTTTTTATTACACTGCAGACGATTAATTTTGCTTGCGGTTGCAGCTCCCCAAATTGGACAAGCATTCAAATACAGAGAGAGCCAATGAACTAAGAACTGACTGCGCCGTGTTTTGTCACTGAGCACGTAGACCAGCGGTGTTAAGGTCATAGTGCATAGACCTGTGTTACGTGCGTTTGCGCGCTGGCGTGCTAAAGTGAACAAAAGTGATCAAAGAGCAAGAGTGGACAAATTGACGTTGCTATCTATGCACAGTAGCCACCATATTGTTGTCATACAGTTTAGCCCCTAACCTTGACTTTGTTAGCTTCTTCAGAGAAACACTGTTCACATGTGTAAGTGCTGGCAAACAGTGTCATAATTCGCGCTGCAAATTGGCGAACATTCGGATATTGCTCAAAGAGTTGTAAAAAGTAATTACATCCAGGTCGTTGTACGCAGCTTTAATAGCATTATAATTCTCTGCTGCGTTCATAGTTACATCAGTTGTCTTCTGTATACTCCTTCCTAAAGCTAGACCCGCATATGGGCTCCGGCTGACATCCCTGGTGTTGTCTATTTATTTAGGAATCGTATGTCTTAATTGAATCTTATCATCAAGTGAAAATACGATTTGCAGAAAGATTTACGGGTGTAGAAGTTCCAGACCTGCAACATTTCATGCCCTTTATGATAAAGTTCAGACCTCAAGAAGTGTTCAGTATAAGAAACGTGAAAGACAATGTAGGGTTCTTACCAAAGAAACATTAGACAACCTCGGGTTGGTAAGCAAAGACTTTAAAAGTGGTCTGAAAATGTTATATGGCTGCATCAGTGTCAGTCTATAATATACACAACGCGAGCAGGAGAAACAGCAATGGCTCGCCTGATGTATCTAAACGACGATTATGAAGACAAGATGACCTACATCTATGAAAGTATTGCCGTGCGTTCTCAGACCGACCGGACCGTCCTGCGGCGGTGCGCTCTCCACCTGAGTTACGCGTAAAGGACCGGAAAGTCACAGTTGCGCAACACTAACTACTGTACTAACTTCCATTAGACTTACCTGCAGCACAACAGATGTTGAAATTGATGACCTTCAACGTGAACATATTCCCTATATCTCCGAAAACAATTCTAGTTTACTTGCAAAAGTTCATGTTGACTGTCTTTTTTTCCGTGATATTGTTCTTCAATTGTTTTAACGTGTGCGTATTTTATGCTCACCCTTTATTCTTTAACGTTCCCCATAAATAAAAATCACTAAGACATTTCATACAAGTGGTTAACATTTCCAAGACGTCAGCTTTCGATCCTGTAAGTAGAGTTTATTATTGTGGTTGTGTTTTGCCAGTGCGTTCTAATGGCGACATGGACCCACCTTTAACGTTCTTCACTGATGAAGCATGGTTTTATCTTCAAGGTCAGTATGAGCCAGGTGAGTCTAATGCAAGTTAGTACAGTAGTTAAGTGTTCCGTAACTGTAACTTGCCGGACCTTTACGCGTAACTGGCGGAGAGCCGTTCCGGTGCCACCGCGGAGCGGCCCGGTAGGTCTGAGAACGCACGCTATTTGTTACATTTCGTTACTCATTTTTGTTCCGGCAGAAAAGCTTCCCCTCGTCGACTTTGCCTTGTTTTTGCGAATTTGCAGAAACTAAGACATTAACAAAGGGTAAAGCACCTTCTATTCAACAAGTCTGAGTATGCGGTAATAGTGAGTGGCGTAAACACGTAATTTAACGGAGGGAACTGCTTTGTAGCGAGAAGGTTTTCGTGCACATTCTTCAGATAAAGTTACTGACGGAAGTGTTACGTATTCAAGCGCGGATGAAGGTGGCGTATTGCGGCACACTTTCGAGACTCTCCGACATTCACTTGTCCCAGTTCGCAGGCTCCCAAACTTCCTCCTATACCTCGCTGCGTTACCTCTTTCTGTTTATCTATTATGTAGCTAGGAAAACCTTTAGGGCGATGGCAGATACTGTGTGTTTACTACCAGTCAAACACGAGGCGATACAGAGCGAGTTGGCTCGGCGGTAGCGTCTTTGGCTCCAGTCAGGTGATCGCATTTTCAAATCCCCTTTCGGGCTAAATTAACCTCGTATTTTTGTCATCAGATAAACACCAGTTTGCATATTGAATTCAAAGATCTGAAAGTAAACCCAAATCGAAATAAAACAGGTGGTAGAGGAAGACGCAAACTAGAACCATCTGACCAATATAATGACATCACGTGCACTCAACAACCAATCCCACGATCCAAAGTTACTCGTGTATTCACCTTAAACTTAAACTCAACAAAACGTACAGAAACCGACTACGAAACTAAGGCCGTCTGTCTGGCATACACCGACTCAGACGAACCAACGAAACTACAGTTAATGTAACGATATGACCAACAAAGAATATAGAACGCTGAAGCGTTAGTCAAATCTTTTAGAAGGGGTCGCTAAGTACTGCCTTTCGAATTGCATTCTCTTTACATAACATAAGCAAATAAACTAACAGCTTAAAACTAAAATTAATGCAAAACAACAAATTGCACAAGTATTGAACTAAGTTGCATGTTTTTTTGCAGATACTTATAGAGCAGGCATGTCAAACATCACTCCGAGGGTGTGAAGAGAGGGGTCTACCCCTCCTTAACTGCAGTAGCACGCGCTAGTAGAACCGGTTTTCGCTTTGTTTTTCCCGTTTTCCGATTTGATCATCACGGGGGAGGGAAAATAGGGGAAAATTTTTCACGCCTGGTGAGTGCTGTTTGACACCCCTGTTATAGAGCTTTTACATGGTTAAGTTTTTCCCTGTTTCTTAAGATTGACCAGGTATGTGCAATTCTGTAACATTTATTCCTAATGATGAGGACTTCTCAGGATTTCAGGAGAAAATTCCAGATACATAGTTTATTATATGTAGAAAATTGTAATGAAAATCGTGAGAAAATAATAAATAAAGAAAAAATCTATGTAAAGGACAATTTGGGATGTGGAGATTTTGTTGAAAACTTCCTCCCCTCCCCCCCTCACTCTACACGCGCGCACACACACACATACACACATGCGCGTCCACGTGCACACACTCAGAAACAACTGTACGTATTTTCAGGATATCAGATTACTAAAATTGGAAATATTTAAACATATTTTAAGGAACTAGAGAGTAACTTTGAGTGTAAGAAACGTGAACATGGGAGTAATATTACGTACTGTGTGTAGAAAGAAGAAACAATGAAGAACGAGAAGACGAAAAAATTACTAAAAAATGCAAACCAATAATAAGGAATATCTCGGAAACGCCCCCCCCCCAAAAAAAAAAAAAAAAAAGTAGACAAATTGTGTGTTTTGGATCTGCATGTTTTGTTTAATAACACCGTTCTGCATTTTAAAACTTATTTTTTTTCAATCTGATAGGTCATCCTAAACGGATTTTTTTGTGCTGAATTCGAAAATAATTTCCGTTTTTCCCATCACGTCAGGTTTTCAAAATATTTATAAATAACTGAAATGAAATTAAAGATTTGTGAAATGTAATAAAAATTACTTTCAACAAGAATTTTGTATGAAAAACTAGGCCATAATCATAATTTATTTACCACTAATTAATCACTAATTAATAATAATTATAAGCACACTCATAACCTTACCTCAATTATACACTTCAAATTTTCTCCTCTTTGACCTTCTCGCATATTTTTCAGAGCAGTCCCATTTTAACATCCAACAATTCTGACGTGGTGTGTGAAAACAGAGTTCAGTTTTGCAATTAGTGTGAAAATGTGATTAAAAAACGCCCATTCACAAAAAAAAAAAAAAAAAAAAAAAAAAAAAAAAAAATCCATGCGGAACAGTGTAATTTATCTATTTCTCACTAGAATGTAAAACTTAACATGTAATACTACTTTTTATGTAATGGAACATGTTGACAATAAAGCCAAAAAAAGAAAAACTCACACACACATTCGCACGCAGGTACGCACACGCACGAACACCGCACAGACACAGGCAGACACTCAGGAACACACACACACACACACACACACACACACACACATTCCTTTGAAATCGATTTTTGGGAGGAATGTGCACTAAAATGATTATTGGATTTTGGATGTTGCCCATGTTGTTGGAAATACAAGTGCTATGTATAAAAATAATTGAATTACGTAATGAAACGACATTGTATAGGTTATGTTGATATGCTAGATATCTGCAAGTTAAACTAAATCAGTTATAAGAGCCAACTTTTTCTGCTGGAGCATTGGACTCATCGTATAAATTTGGTTTGAATGAAAATTCCATTATACCATCATTCTGTGACGCCCATAATTGTCAATTTGGATTTACGTTTAATCCGGTAAATAAAGGGTATCAGTGTACAAATCTGGTTGTAGAATCAATGCGTTTCGCAGAATTCGTAATTGAACTTTCCTCAGAACTGTAATTTACAAGAGAGGTACGTGATAACAAGGGATCTGCATCATTCTATTGTACCAGTAGAAACCAGCAACTGCACTTTGCACTGAGGTGTAAAACGCCTTTCACATATCAGTAATGGTTAGTAATTACCGTGCAGAAATACAATGGAGCTGGAATTTGTCAATTTAGATTGTTTACCAGAAGATTCTAGGTTTTTTTCAAGAAAAGATTGGAAACAGCAGAAATAAAATTTCTTCGACATGTGGCAGGATATACTCTCTCTTTTGTATTCCCAGTAAAAATAAAGCATTATCTTTGTTATGCCAAAAGAAAATGTATGTTACGTAATCACAAAACCAATACATCATGTTTCTATTTGGTTGTGCGACTCCACGTCTTGAAACTTACCTTGTTTGTAAAGACGTGTATACGTAAACAAACAGAATCGGAAAAGGTGGCCGGCATTTGATGATGGGTAAAAGTGGAGAGAGTAAACACTCGGTTGTATTCCTATCACCCCTCTTCCCCATACCTGAATTATACTCTGGAGCCGGAAGAGATCAGTAATCATCTTTTAATCCATGAAAGGAGATGATGATGAACTCAAAAACAGGAAACGTGAATCGTTATTTCAGAAGAGAAGACGCAAACACCACCTTAACATTCCTCTCTCACTCTCTATTTTACGTCGCTTTAAATACGTACTCGTACCTGAGGGATCTGATAGGAGATACTCGTAGAGGGGGGACAATTAGCCTTCAAGTCCTGCTTTGTCACTAGTCCACAGAGGGAGCAGTGCAGGACAACTGTACCTCTGCCATTTTAACGGCAGATGGCATTAGGGTGTCATCAAGTCAGGACCTCCTAAATACCGGACCTGACACTGTGATTCAAGATGGCGGCCTATGTGGTGGGAACTACTTATAAACAACTCGTCTACAGGCCACGATTTCAACGCAGTAAAATAAAAATGTTGTGTAATAACACGCCTATTTTGTGAATATGGGCTGTGTTAAACACAAAAACACTGTCTTAAACATAACCTCAAGTAAACAAAAAAGGAATGACATTTAATATTAAACGATAACCCATGGGCAATGAAACATATAACCTTAAATATCATTCATGCAATCTACAGGTTTACATGCCATTACGTAACTGCATTACACACTCAAATTACAAAGAAGAGCGACAAAACTGCAAGCAGCATATTACTTAAATAAAACAGAAGTGTTGACATTGAGTTGACTCAATTATTAATCATTGTTTACACTGTTTTTCACATTTGTACAATGTACATAATGTTATATGCCTACACAAAACATACTATACTTGATGGCTGATATACAAATGTTGCCATTTAGGAGAATTAACTACCTACTAAATTCAAAAGCTTTAGGGTGGAAATTTACTTTTACTATTACTGAAAACTTTTGATTACTCAGTTTGCAACAACATATTACTCAGCACTTCATGACACTTTATTTTACAGGGGGAATCCACAAAAGCAGATGAAATATTAAAAATAATAACCGTAAAACAGCACTGTAAATGAAATACATGAAATACGTAATCTTAAATCAGTATTGTAAAGCAACATTGTGTTAGCTTAGGTTAGGTTAGTTTTGCATATGAGTGGGGTGACAGGGTCCTGTGTTATCGAAATATTTACAATTTGGGCAGTGTTTATGCAATCATTTCAACGTAAATGCATTAATCAATCATTGTAGCATATATTACACTCGTTTATACACATTTATTAGCTAAATATCCGCCGCATAAGCGAAATAAAACCACTTCATCGACCGTACGAAATTTTCTCATAAATAAAACACGAAGCTTGAGCGCACAATAAAACTTACAAGGTCGTAATCAGCAATAAAAACTGCAT
Organism: Tenodera sinensis; assembly: GCA_030765045.1. Lineage (NCBI taxonomy): Eukaryota > Metazoa > Arthropoda > Insecta > Mantodea > Mantidae > Tenodera > Tenodera sinensis. The sequence goes on from CM060969.1 coordinate 109,612,430, forward strand.
CCATTGCACTATGTTTCATTCGTTTTCTCGAGCGGACGATTTTGTAAATATTTACCAAACTTTGCTATAGTCTACAGTTTGACATGCAGCAACATAACACATTTCTTCTAAACTACAGCTACACATTTAAATTGCAAAGACAAAAGATAATGTATAAATACAAGCAGCATACCACTTACATGAAACAAACTGTTGGTGTTGCAGATGCCACTAATTGAGTTCACTCGAAATTATTGTCTTTCACTATTCACACTATTCACCATGTTATATATACACCGGCAACTAACACACATAACGTTGCAATTTATAGTAATTAAATACTGAATTTAGAAGCTTTACCTTGTAATTTACCTTTTGTTTTAACTAAAAGTTTCTGATTTTTAATTTGCATCCGGGAATGCAACAGTTACGGTGCATTGTGATGTTTGAGGTTAGGTTGAGGTATGACTACAATAGCATACACTACTGGAACAGTTTTTCTTCAACATCCTCTCACCACTGTAATCGTGACACAAATTGTACTTGCAAACAGATAAATTAACCACACTATACGGCTAACGTAGCCATAGTCCTAGATGAAACACAATAAACATGAACACGTGGAGAGCACACGGCACAGTCAACACGTTATTAGATTTATTCCCGTTCCCTATACTGCCCAAATAAAGCTTTTGAAACACTCGCTTTGCCAATATGAAGACAAACTTACATAGGAATTATTATAACAAACAATGACTCAAAGACAGAAAATAATACGAAAAACAGCGTGTGGAAACACCTCAGAAATCACTCCCACCAGCCGACGCCATTTTTGTACAACTGGGATGCCAGGGTCAGGTCCGTTAATCTAGAGGGTCCTGATATTCTAGGTCAGTTTTAACAGAAATAGGTTGAAATCAGTGCCACTTCAGAGCGATGGTCTCGAAAATCGTAAAAGTACTAGCTAAACAAATGTGAACGCAGTCAATATTGGTAAATATATGTATATATATTCAGTATGACCTGAAAATTGGAATTTTATAGTGAACATAGCGTTTTTGTATGTAATTTTTAGAAAATTAACTACATTTTAATACATAGTATTATAGTATCTAAATTGTATGTAAACATGGCAAAACTGCTCCACTCATTTTGAGGCTGATTTGATGTTTCAGCAACTCACAAAATTTGTGCTTCCTAGATGCAACAGTTTCGGAGAAAATTATATCAACACGTAGAAAATAAGCTACGGGAAAGTGCAAAGAACTAAAAATCCAGCATGGGGAGTGGTGTGGCATATTACTGAAATTCGATTTTAACAACAATAAAATGCACAACAATGCATATATTATATATCAATGGATGCGGAAAAATGGAGATTTCAATAGCGAAAAGAATATTTTTCTTTTAACCTCAGAAATAACAATGTGTCCTTAAGCCTTTAGGTCAGTTTTTGTTTAGTTTCTTGTTAATTTGTTTAATTTTTGTGAATTCATTCAAGGGGAAGGCAAAAGTAAAACTTTGTTAATTTATTATTTAAAATATAACTAATAGTTAAATAAATTAATTTCAAAACTGCAAGTTAGATTATTTGTAAAATGGCGTATAGAGAAGACAGGATTTGTTAGCGACAGTCACTTATTCGATCCGGAACAAAGTGCGATCGTGAAAAATTTCATGGCTATGGGGACTGTAAAAAACTTTGAGCCGCAAGAAGACACGAAATGCTATGCTTTTGTCATCAGAATTAATGTATTCCAATGGAAATAATGCGTCCAATATTTATTACTTGTGAAAGTAAATTAAAATAGAAGTTTAAAGTGTGTTTCGATATTAGTGAATGTTATTTTGCTGCAAATAGCCTATAGTTTGCTTCAGTCGCCATCTTCCTGAAGAATTGAGAGTTCCATTGCCACCGCTGAGCTAGAACGGGGCATCCCGAAGCTGAGGAAAAGGTAAAATAATTTATAATTCCAGACTTTACCACGAAATATGCATTCCACCAAAAAGTAACATGACAACTAACTAAAAACAGTTAAAAATGACCCACAACTTCATTGAAACCATCTCAAATGATGCCACGAGGAGAGATAAAAAAAACTGGCATCAAAAGTATTCGTTAAGGGACAACATTTAGTTTACTTTACAGTTTTGGGAGAAGTTGATTCAGTAATTTGTGATTAAATATATTGCAGATGCACATTTTACTTACATATTGGTTCTTCCTCCAAAGGAGGCCGGTGTAGAGCGGTGGCAGTATTGGAGGTTGACCACAGGTTGACAGGAATCTTAGCTTCTTTCAGCGACTTCTAATCGTGGTTTGAAGGTAGATATCTCGACCTCTACCAACCTACATACAATGAACAAAATATGTGAAATGTACGTACATCAATCACATATTCTTAATAATATACATTTTTACTTTCTCTGCTGCTAACTATATTAAGTACCTAGAGAAGGTATTGCATTCCAGTTCAAAAATCATTACCAAGACTTTGCCGGAAACACACGTTTTGAGGCCATCTGAATAAAACAATCCAATAATCCAATCCTTAGAAAAAGTGTGTGTGTGTCTGTGTCTATCAGCCTGTGTGTCTATGGACAACATAGCTCAAAAACTAAAAGTCGGTTAAAAACCAAAGTTAGTATTTAAATCTAGTGTGTTTCAGGGATGCGACATGAAGATTTTGAAGAAAATAGCCCCGCCCTAAACTACCCTTTACATAGAAAATTTTTGAAAATTTTGATTTTCTTGAAAATGGCTCTAACGGTTTTGATTAAAATGTTTGAGATATTTTTACGACAAATGAAATGTATATTTTGAATTTTCTGGCTGTAGCCTATGTAGTCCTGTTTACTCTGGATGATTTTTTAATAACTCGTAAACCGTAAGAGATAGACAAAATCTTACTGTACAAAAATTATAGATCTAGCTAAAGCACACAATTTATGTCTAAATAAATTTTTTTCTAGAGTGAACCATTTCGGAGAGATTCCTTGATATTTGTTCCAGTTTTGGAAAGCTTAAAACATTCTTGAAATGGAACATCGTTAATTTTTTTATATGTTAACCGTGCAAAGAGAACGGAATCTCAAAGCTTTACGATTTGACTATCGCTCAAAGCCTACTGTATTCTAATATTTCCCTTGTACCTACAAGGAAATAACCAACAAGATAATTTGTACAAATGTTTATCTCAACTAACACGAAGGAGATAGAGGAATAAGAGTTTGTAAGAATGGTTAGTACAAGAGTAGAGAAAGTCATGTGAGTGCAACACATCAGATTTTTCCTCTTAAGGGTAGGGTACTTGTCCTAACGGTGGTTGCACATTCTTGGGCATGAGTTAATGTGCCCGAGCGCATAAGAAAGTTGGACAGCACTGTCCTAGACCATAGAGGACCTATTTTTGAACAAAATCCCCCACCCGAAACTATCATTTACATGGAAAATATACTTTTTTCTCAAAAGTGGCTCCAGCGATTTTAATTAAAATACCTAATGTTTATGTTGCTTACATGACAAATAAAATGCACATGTCGAACTTTATGAGAATATCCTGTGAAGTTTTCATTCCCAAACACTTTTTCCGAAAGAATTTATTTAGGTTTTATTATTCCCACGATATTTTTCTGTTATTGGTTCAAAATTTCAAATGCTTTATGCTTTCCTTAACTGGAAATCGTTATTGGTTTTTTCCCCTCCCTTTCATTTATTCTTTTCTCTTGTTCATGCAAAGAGAATGGAATTTCAAAGTTGTTACTTAGCAACTGGCTAAGATTTGACTATCGCTTTATACCAATGTACTCTACTTATATTTATAATGAATGTGTAGTTGAGTTTTATCTTTATTAAAAAGAAATAGAGGAATAAGGTTACGCAAGAATAGTTTGTTGGATAGCCAGAGTAGAAAGGCTCATGAATGCAACAATCAATTGTTAGTATACAGTTTTTTTTTCTACTGCATTAATTTATATGCGTTTAACGTGTAAATATCCAACCTAAATTAATGGAACCACTGTCGAAATGTTTGGCATGTTTACCTGAACAATAATAGCTATTGGTTGACGTAGGAGAAGAGTGCACATTCCTTCCCCACCCACAAGCAGTGCTGGATGATGCTACTGCAGGAAATTCTTCGAAAACGGACGTTAAAACGTTAATGAAAGGACAAAACATTCTCCCACTTGCAGAGCCAGTTATCTTTTATTGCACATTTAATGATGTGCTCTCAACAACGCCCGCATCCACTTGTTCAAAGTGTCATCATGTAGAATGCCACTTGTGCAGTAGCTAGCTAGATGCTTTCCTAGCACAAGTGGAGCAGTGCAAATGCTTCAACAGCTACTTGTGACAGAATTAGGATTGGAATGGGATTTAATACTCTTTGTGTTTAATGTGAATGCAAAAGTCCTGCACTACCTGTTGCACCAGGTGGTTGTACGGAGATAGTAATATGTGGGAAACTCAGAAACTATGTTACCCCATTTTGTTACTTCCAGTTTCACCGCAAGTGACGGGAACTTTATTTTAAACGGTACACTCTAATTCACCTTCTAAATATGACAGCCAATATAGAAAGCGTTTAAGGAATAACAACCAAGGTTTAAACATATATCTAATCGCTTCCATTGTTTGATGCTCCAAATTTTTTAATTATTGGGTCTGTCTCGATATACCATCGACTTCAAATAGCCCCACAAAGGAGTTCAAAGGCAACACAACTGGGGACTTGTTGGCCACACTATGTGACCTCTGCTACCAATCAATATTGTGTAAAAACTTGATCTAAGAACTGCCGAAATGTCTGTTCAAAGTGAGCTGAAGGCCCATCTTGTTGGGAAAACATGTTTTTAGGTAGCCAGTCGCTGACTGGACGTGGAAACAAGTTTGCGATTGCCGGTATATTACTTGATTTCGAAGTAACTCCAAATATTTAACTAAAGAAGAAGGGACCAACACTATGGTAACCAACATCAGCAGAAATATCTGCTTTCTGTGGCTACTGCGTGTGTTTCTCTCCATTTTCCACAGTTATGTCGGTTGACAAATACGCTCAGGCAGAACGTGAGCAATTTCTCTTACAAAAATTAAATTGCTTTCTGAAAGTTCATTTCAAAAGTTGACTAGTAAACCGTTAGAGATAGACCAAGTCATAATATACAAAACATGTAATTCTTGCTAAAATACACAATTTATGTCTAAATATATTTTCTTGTAGGGTGAACCATTTCCGAGATATTCCTTGTTATGTGTGTGAGTTTCCGATAACTTAAAACTTTCGTGAAATGGAACATCGTTGTTCATTTTTTATGTCCTGCACATGCAAAAATAACGGCATCACATTCCTGCCAGCTTTAAAAGAGTTGATTATTGCTTAAAGTCCATTGTTCGCATATTTCCTTTGCATCTGCAAGAAAATAGGCAATTAGAAATATCTAGAGTAACGTGAAGTAGAGGAATAAATGTTTTACAAGTTTTGTGTGAAATGTAACACTTCCTCTACTTGCTGTCGGTAAATCGCAGAGAAAGTAGATAAAATAAAAGCCGCGGTAATTTTATTCCAAGCAATGCGCATAGAGGGTCACGATTTAGCAACCAAGAAAACAGAAGAAACAGCGAAATAAAGACAACCGTATCTGCTGAAACGGCACGATATGTATGAGATATTTATGCTAAATCTTTTTATAGCCGTTATGTAGAAAGCTTTGTTCCATTTTCTCTGTATGCTGTAATAGAGAAGCATTACTAACGCGTGATAAATAATTACATACAGAGGAATTATTAGATTCTGCAATTTGGCCACTTCGTGCCATTTCGTTACCTACAGACGACAGGGTCTATTACTGTCTCTGCTGGTATGTAGAATGTTGTAAAAATTTTATGTCGAGATTTCATCATGAGATACATGTTTTGAGGCCCCCTAAATAAAAAAAGCATTTTTAGAAGAAGGCCAGCAAGTATCAGTCAGCGTAACTCAAAAACGAAAAGTCGGTTAAAAACCAAATTTTGTATTTAAGTTTAATGTCTTTCAAGGATGTGGCACCAAGATTTTCAAGAAAATTACTCTACCCTAAACTACTCTTCACATAGAAAATTTTCCGAAAATTTTTATTTTCTTGAAAATGTCAAACGATTTTGGTTAAAATCGCTGTATGGTTAAGATATTTTTATGATAAACAAAATGTATATCTTGAATTTTCTGGCTATAGCCCATGTAGTTCTGTTTACTCTGGATGACTTTTGCATAACTGGTAAACCGTAAGAGTTGGACCAAATCTTACTCTACAAAAAATGTAGATCTTGCTAAAACACAATTTATGTCCAAATAAATTTTTTGTAGAATGAACCATTTCGGAGATATTCCTTGTAATGTGTGCAACTTTTGGAATAAGAGTTTCGTCAAATGGAACATCGTTATAGGGAATCTCAAAGGTTTAAAAGATTAGACTATCTGTCAAAGTCGACTACATTCCCATATTCTCCGTGCACCTACAAGAAAACCTGCAAATGTTTATCTCGAAGATAAATAAGATAGAGGAATAAGAATGGTTAGTAGAAGAGTACAGAAAGTCATGTGAGTGCAACACATCAGAAGTTTTTAATGCTTCTTTAAGGGATCGCTAAATATGTATTTCTGGTGCAGCCTCGATATTAATTTCTGGAAAGAATTTTTCTTACCCATCATCGACAAGGGGACAAGAAAAAAATTCTTTTGTTCACTAATATGTGGGTATATATTGTTACAATTATTTCACTTTCTAGTATACTTCTTTTGCCAATACAAAAAGTACAAAGCTTCTGGGAACTTATGAGGCAATGAAACGGTTGAAGTGTTCTCCGGAATGCACATGCTGCCGAACCTTATAGACGTGACATGATAACCCAAATCTTTGGATTTACACCCTCACGCGTTCGCTTTTATTGCTGGCACATTATCTATCGCCTTAGAAAATAAACACAGACCATTTCTCTCGTCTCAAAGTTTACAGGATGATATCTGTCCATTTCGTTTAATAAATACCACATATAAAGCTTATTACTAGAAACAGCATTCTTACGTAATTACATATTCACAGGAAACAAAATATGCACAGCCATGAAAAACATCTGATGTGTTGCATTCACATGACTTTCTCTGCTCTTGCAAAAACTCCATCTCAGCGATGTTCAACGTTTACGAAAGAAGGGAGATTAGAGTTACCTCCTTCCACTATATGCGGAGTATTTAGCCTCAATTGTGTTGCAGTGGTGGTTTGGTTATATGTAGGTTGCGTTTGATCTACGAAAGCACTTTCAAATCTTTTGCGATAAACATCTTCTTTGCTAATTTTCTTGTAGGTGCAAGGAAAATACAGTAGGCTTTAAGCGATAGACAAATGTTTTAAGAGTGGTCACTCATGATGACTTTGGAACTCTGTTCTCTTTGCATGACCAAGAGATAAAAAAATTAATAACGACCTTCTATTTGAGAGTATCGCAAAATTCTATAAATATTGCAAGAGATATCTCCGAAATGGTTCACTTCAAGAAAAAGCTCATTTGGCATAAGTTGTGTGTTTTAAAAATTTCTATATTTTTTGTACAGTAAACTTTGCTATGCCTACTTCGGAGTACACGGCCTTCAACAGAAAGCATTTCGTTTTGGTACTTCTGCTAGACATCACCAGGGCCTTTGACAGCGTGTGACATGAAGGCTTAATCTCCAGGTTAATAAAATACCAAACCCCTCCGCAGTTAATACATCTAATACACTCTTATCTACGCAATAGAACCTTCGCCGTATCCCACAAAGGGATAACTTCCAGGCCCTGTCTTATCAGAGCTGGTGTCCCCAGGGTAGCGTCCTTGTGCCCACGCTCTTCCTTTTATACATAAATACTCTGCCATCATTGCCACGATGCTCACTGTATTTGTTTGCTGATACGGCAGTCACCTCCACCGGATGGCTGCCCGCAGAATCCAGCACTACGCCGACCACCTCACTACCTGGTACCAACGATGTCGCTTCCGTGTCCATACGTCTAACCGGAGAACAGGTCAAGTGGAGAACCTGCGTTAAATATCCAGGAGTGCAGCTGGATATGAAATTCACATGGAAGGATCATGGTGGGTTGGGAAAGGTCATACGAATTGGATTTCTTCAAGGACGTAATAGCAAACATCGAAGTGAATCATTGTTATGTTTAATATTATCTAACACATTCTTACACAGTGCATATTAGAGCGTGGGGTTGTGACTGACACAGCTCCGAAAGCAGACAGAGTGCACGTCTAGAATTATAGAACTAATGGAGGCCATAATGGACTAGTAGACTACGACAGTTTTCCTAGTACAAGTAAGATCCTACCCGCATTACCTGTGCGTTGGGTGTGTAGCATACATACTGGGCGTTACTTCAGATCAATCGCGTGGTTTATAAATGGGTCGCTTACCTACGGAACATTAGCGTCTTCAAAAACATTTGGAAGCTCCCAATTCAGATCGAAGACACCGATAATGACCACGACTAATGTTATTTTGAGCCTAGAAGTACAATTGGTATTTTGATTGCAGTGACGAAAGTCGTAATAATACTGTTTGGTGATTATTATGTTTGATTTTGTAATTAAATTTCTTTATTAGTTGCATTTTTATTGCTTCTTTCCCTACCAATGCCACTAATACTACTCTTACGTCATTTATGTAAGTTACCAGAACTACCGAACCATAGTTTTGCTAGAGCGCAACTCTGTGCATGTCAAACTTAAATTTTTCGATTATAACCGGAATGTAAGGTTAACGACAAGTTGCACGGAAAATCTTTCGCTGTCATGGAAACGACGAGTTTCATTTGTTTGCTGTCTCAGAACTCTTAAGCGTGCATGTTGCAAGAAGGTAAACATAGCGACTCGCTTTTGTTTTCTCACGCGCTCCTAAATTTACGAGCGACAGCAGCTCATTTATTCGGAGGCGAAAAAGCACGAAAATGGGAGAAAGCAACCGTCGTGCCAAAACGGCGATTACTGTTGCTTCATTGACTTCCGGCGCTGTCCACAATCCGGTTTGTTTCCGTTCCCCTTCGAATTCACTCACGTGCAATTACCCAATCTGTGAGCTGTTTATTGCCGGCAAGGGGGAAGAACAACTGACTATCTGACGGCGCTGGCAGGCAGGAAAGAACGAGATACCGAGCCTCTTAAATATTCACCGAGTAAGCGTGGGATGTACACTGAGCTCAAGAGATTTTGTTTACGGGTAGAAAGTCGGTTATATTAGTACTGCCAATAGACTACACTGTAAACATAACTTAGTACGCTAATTGTCTTCTACGTGTGAGTGAAAATTACAAACCGAATTTATATACTGAAACTTAAAACTAAGTATATATGACTGGAAACTAAAGGAGTATTAAAAGCAAGTACATTAACTTTATATCGAGTAAGTTGAAAGACAAATACATTGGGTAGAGGAAAGCTTAGTTTCACGGTCGTTGAGGTTATATACATACATTTATGGCTGAGACAAATTTAATAGCGGGTGGCAGGAGGAATCCAATCAGATTTGCCAGACCTTGTAATGTTGTATGGTTAAACACGCCCTGAAATCATGCTGCAAAACCAATGATATAAATGACATTTGCATCCACAAATAACAGGAAACAGAATTTGTCAGATATCAGCCGCCATTAAATGTTGTGTCTGCGCTAGTAGGAATGCCATTTGTTGCACGGAACTTAATTACACTGAACCAAGTCACACCCCAGAGAGGATGGGATGAGATGGGAGCGCTGTGCGGGATGTGTCGGAATCTGGGCCAGGGGCGCGAGCAGGGGTGGGTTGCTAATGTGAGCTGGAGGTTCTTCATCCCGACTGCAGAGTTCGTGATGCAGTCGCCGGTCACATGGAGTTCGACATCGGTCCACTCAAGCAGGGCAGGCGACCGCAATGCCACCTATACACCGAGGACAGCAGTTACAGTGCGCAAAGTCCTTACAAGGCAACGCCACCGTCAACCATCGTCAATCTGCAACTCCAGAAAGTTAAAGCTGCTGTTAAAGTGGCTTGTTGCCTACATAGAACTGGTTTACTAAACCATAGCGGTTTGGACACGCTGTGTCTAATGAATTATGAAATAAATCATTTCAATAAATACTTTAGTTTATTTTTAGTTTATTTGAGTATCTGAAAATGCCACTAATATAGTTTTCTGAAAAGTGTGAAAAAGTTATAAAAATGTATTACTTTTTCCCTTATTAAAAACATTTATGAATTCAAACAGACTACACCTCCAATTAATCCGGATTAGCGGGGTTCTACTGTACTTATATATGAATAATCTAGATCTGTGAACATAATGACGCAATTGCTGCGCCGAAAAGGTAAACAAATACATACACCTGCTCCTTATACATACTCCGCCTATGAAGACCAGCATAATACCTCCCGAGCTAAATATTATAGAGGAAATAGCTTATGGGAATACCGCAAAATATTTTCTTTGCATTACTACCAACAACTGTTCATAAAATATAACCATGGTAAACCTAAGTTGGCGTTATTGCATCCGTTAAGTTGTTACACAGGCCCTCAGTTTTTAACCCGTTGCAGAGAAGCCAGCCGTAGATTTTAAAGCATTATTCTGCTTAGAAACTGTGTTAATTTGTGGACGCCATTGTATTGCTCGTGTGTGCGTTGTTTTGTCTTGAATTGTTTTAGAGCATTATATGGGGTTATAGTTACTGTTATTATTTTTGCGCAGGTTGACAGAACTGCTTTTTAGTATAATGTTGGTAATATTGAGTTCTCGGGAACTGCCGATAAGGTCTGTGTCGGCGTTTCCCCTATAAATATTAATCAATAAATTTCGGTGCTTAGAACGTTTACCGTACATTGTATATCTATGGAACACGTGGCAGTGAGTAAGGACAAGTGAAGTTCGACAGTGAGGTCAGGCAGCTGTTATGTAGTCTCGATGCTCGGACCCCTCGTTAGCACCCACACGTGACGTTATTGTTTTTTGTGCTGCAGACGTGTCTTTTATTTCACGGGCGACTAGACCAGACTGCAACAAGTGGATGTTGGGAGACACGTGTTCAAAGAAACGACTTGGCGATCTCTTCGCTTGGCCGGATCTCCCCTCTCGCCCACTATTTCTTTTTACGTCTCTTTTTTTATGAGAAACTCTTGGGTAATTAAAGGCACTTCCGGTCCGCTTGGTTCTCCCCCTTCCTTCTCCATGCCGAAATCATCGACTTCAACATCGTCTCATCTGAGGAAGGGGAGGGGAGGGGAGGGGAGGACTTGTTATTGAGCTATGGCTTTGTTTTTGTTGCAGCACTTAATGTAGTGTACAGTAATATCGGAACACGGCCAACCAACAAAAAGCAACTGCTGGAAGAATCACGACCCACCGTCGCTTCCCTCCTCACGCACGCAGTAGCCTTCCTTCATTTGCTTTTGTCTACACTGAATTCCTAGACAAACGAATCACGATATACGTACCTACAGCACATTCTAATCAGGGAGTATATACCAGCGATATCTAACCTTTGTGAAATAGTAAAGGAACATTCAATTATTTTGCAGTGGCGTATGTTGCGTTTGATTTAGAAAACACTTTCAAATCTTATGCGATAAACATCTGTTCGTTAGTGAGCTCTTTTGTACTGCTTACGATTAAGAAGTTTATCAAATCTATCTCGAAAATAGTTTACTCAAAAGAAAAAACAAGTGTTGGACATCATAACCTGTTGTAACGTGTTCACCAGGTGATGTGGTTAGTTTTCTTCTTCTAAGGATAGGATTTAGGAATACTTGAAGTTCACTTCTGGTTAGGAATTTAAGAGAGGTATTCTTTCTGGGATAGGAGTAAGTAAGGAGAAAGAGCTAAGTCTTTCTCACAGAGAACCTGAGGTGGCTAGCAACACAGAGAAATCCGACGAGTCCAGTAGATAAAGATGTATTTAGGCAGCAGACATGTATGTGAGGAATCTAACAAAAGCCAGTTTTCCTAACAAGAGTACAGTTTACATCAATATTTATATCAGGCCAATGTCAGTGTGCATCAAGCCACTGCGCATGTCAAGTGCCGTGTGTAGCTGTTAGCCCAGCACACATCGTGTGTAAATTTAGAGTAGGGGGTACCTAGTAATGACTGATTACGCGTATAACGCAATGCGTAATGAGTAAAGGGTTCAAAGTATTAAGGATTTCGAACTCAGTACTGGACCGATGTTACGCAATAGTCTAAAGGTTATTTGTCCCTCTGGACTGAGAATTGTACTCTGACCTTGGCCTTTACACAAAAAACTTATACTATCTCTGTTGTACACAGAAATGAGTCACATAATTCTAATTTAATTAGTCCTCTTTAAAAAGCGTTCTTTACATCCAGTGCTATACATTACACTCCCCCTCTTATAAAAAGTTATCACCTTAGCTGGTGAGAACTTTAATTACCTAAAGGTCTTTTGCTTACTTCTGGTCCTATTAGAGATGGGTTCCTTACCCATAAAAATTGCTTCAGTCTGTGTTTCTCCATTGGCTGCTTCATTAAGATGTGACAACGAGTGAAGAGACACAGCTGGTGAACTACTCCCTGGTTGAGTGTACTGAACCCTTGCATTGTTGTAATTGTTAACATTAACACAACATACTCGCTCCTGTGTTTGCCGAAGGCAATTATCAGTTACACATTTTTCTCTTATCCAAAATACACAATTTCTGCAACACTTGCAGTAACAGAAGCAACAACATAAACTTACAACAATCACAATAATTACTCCCAGTATTGAACTCCAGGAGGGTATATTTGCATACCATTTAGCAAAATTTTGGCGTTCCTGTTCTTCTATTAATTTTTGCACTTCGTCGGTCTTGATGCTGGCGATCCGCAAGTCATCCGCTGACGACATGATGTTCACTAATGGCACTTCTAACTGTAACTTATCAAAATCACTGGTTCTGTCATTGTCGAAGCAACAATCAAAATTTAGGGGTGCAGTAGGCATAAAGTCTACTGTGGAATTAATATCAGTTGATGTGATTGCATACAAGGTTACATAGGAAGTGAAGGCCTTGCACCCTTGTGCAAGAGTGAGTTTTCCTTAATCTTTTATCTCCACCTTTTTTGTTTCTAAGGTACACAGAATTGTTACCGTATCTAGGTAAGGAGCTACAAACAACCATTGATTGCTTAAATGTAAAGGTATCCAGAAGGTTTTTTGAATTTTTAACATCCTAAGCTCACAGATGTTTGGAAATTTTATAGTAGAGGGATGCAATAAAGTGGCTTCACAATCTGTGCCAGGTACATAGGCTTGAATTGGGATTTCTTCTTTACACACAAATTGCAAATGGTTTGGCTTGTAACAAGCCGTTAACTCATTGTGAGACATCTTGCCAAAATGTTGATGTATAGGGTCAGAAAAAATGTACTCTTTGTTAGAATTTATAAAAACATAATTGTTACCCTGTTTCACGGGAAAGGGAAGGGTTTTGTACAAATGATATATGGTGCTAGATATAATAGGGATGTCTAATACATAAACTAAATACTGGTTGTATGCATAGGTGTGAGGTACTATGATTCGTTGAAGTTCTGAAAAAGGAAAGTTAGGATAATCCAACCCACTTGGCAGCTTATGACTGTGCAGAATTTTCTTAATTTTTTCAATTGTTAACAACTGAGGCTGAAAGATTCCCTGTTCAGCGTGAACAAATGTATCTATTAAAATTTCGAAACCATGCTGACTCTCATATAATCCCCTCTGAATAACTCTTATTTGCTCATTGATTAGACTTACCATCTTAAATTCTTCCTCTAGGCTACTCATCTGTTTATTAGTATATTTTACTAATTTATCAAGGTCGGATTTTAATGTTCTTTCATTTTGGTCAACTCTTTGTAAAGTTAAATTCAGTGAACTAATTGTGGATTTAATTACTGTTAACTGTTCCTTGGATATATGCAAAAACTCGGCCTGTTCATTTTCAAGATGAGAAATGTGTTTATTATACTCTTCTGCGTCTGACTGTGATAGTGTACCAAATAAAATTTTGGCAACATCACCTACAAAATTCAGCACGCCTCTTTTTGTTCTAGTTGACTTCCCAACCTCATCGGCATGATTTGAATTTGAATTTTTAAGGTATTCCCCCGCTAAATCTTTTAAATTGTCGATATACCTAATTTTTGCCCTTAGGTATTGTTCAAACGACCCGCAATCTGTCAAATGGTAATATGCTTTAGTCTTTAAATCTGAACAGAATTTAGATATCTGACGTTGGTGATCTTTAGTTTGCTTCCATATTGAACGTGTTGGTTCAAGGTTGACATAAGAGATAACCTTCCATTGCATAGGGTAGAACATGATAGTGCCTACTTCATCGAAGTATATGCCTGTTCTTGATTCAACGCTCTGAACATCTTGCAAGTTTGCACACTTAGTGCATAGTGCCAGCAGCGCTATTATTGCAAACTGTGTCCTTATCATGCTTGCTATTCCCTGAAATTGAAGAGAAATATGGTTTTAGCCTATTCATATGAACTTCGTGTTGTTTTCTCTTTCCTAATTCTTGTACAACAGCATTAGAACCCTTTATTTTCTTAATTTCAAATGGACCCTTCCAGAGAGGCTCTAATTTATTCCTTGCCTCTACTTTTAACAGCACTAAGTCGCTTTCATCGAAATTAGCGGCGTTGGCTTTCACTCTTTCACTTTGAGACTTTTTGAATTGTATCAACCTTTCTTTGGCAATCTGGTGACAGTTTTGCATTTTCTGTTTCACTTCCTGCACCAAGTCATCATAATTATAGAGAGGTTGTGGTACTTGTTGCAACACACCCGGTATATTAGCCTTCCTACCGAATATAAGCTCATAAGGAGTGTACTTGGTGATTGAATGAGGAGTAGTGTTATATGTAAAACATGCGAACTGTATCCATTCATCCCAGTCGGGATTTTTAGGCTCGCAGAAACATCTTAGGTAATTCACTAAAGTTTTATGAGTTCTTTCTAAAGCTCCATTACTTTCAGGTCGGTACGCTGTAGTATTTATCTTTTCTATTTTAAGTAATTTACACAATCGTCTAAACATGTCACTCATGAAGTTGGTACCTTGATCTGTAACAATGCTAGAGGGTATTCCAAAAATTAACACAATGTATTTCATAAAGGCAACAGTTACTGCCTCTATACTTTGATTCTCGATGGGTGTAGCTATGATATATTTACTTAGATTATCTTGGCATGTCAGCAAATATTTATTATTCCTAACTGTCTGTGGAAGAGGACCAACTATATCTAAATAGATTTTGTTCCATGGTGCCTCTTGCGTGTCTGTAATTTCTAAAGGCTGCTTAATTTTAGGTCTAGTATCTTTATTAACTTGGCAAATTTTGCATTCCCTTATTAATTTTGTTACATCTTGCTCAATTCCTGGCCAAGATGTGTACAGTTTAATCCTCTCAATTGTCCTCTGAATGCCTTGGTGACCCCCAACGGGACAGTTGTGCATTTCCTCAATAATTTTTTGCTTCTTTTCCCATGTTAAACCCTCACTACTAGCTATAAGGCATTCCACTGGGTATCTGCTTAAGCAATCTGCATTACAGTTTCTCTTACCAGCCCTGTATTGTACTTCGTATTCATATTCCTCCAATAGTAGTTTCCATCTCATTAAACGCGAGCTGGGGTCCTTAACATTAAAGATCCAAACTAGTCCACGGTGATCCGTCACTATTTTAAATCTTCTACCAAGCAAAAAGGGTCTGAAGTGTTTACAAGCCCATACGATTGCTAATAATTCCTTCTCAGTAGTACTGTAATTTACTTCTGCCGTATTAAGCGTTCTACTCGCATAGGCTATGGGTTTATCTTGCCCCAGTTTACCCTGACTCAAGATAGCACCTATCGCAAATCCACTAGCGTCTGTAGTCAAGATGAATGGTTGTTCAAAATCTGGATATTGTAAGAGAGGCGCATGTGTAAGTTTATACTTTAGTAAGTCAAAACTGGCCTGTTCCGCCTCATCCCAAACCCATTCCTTATCTGCTTTAAGTAAATTTGTTAAAGGTCTACCTACTGCGCTGAATTGATCAATGAATTTTCTGTAATAACCAGCTAAACCTAAAAATGATTTTATGTCTTTAGGCGTCTTTGGAGTGGGGAAGTTGCTAACAGCACTTATCTTTCTAGGATCAGGTTTGACACCTTTTGCTGTTATTACATGGCCTAGATACTGTAATTCTGGTCTCAAGAATTCACATTTATCAGGTTCAACTTTGATATTGTATTCTCTTAATTTTGAGAGTACGTCTATTAACTTATCATTGTGTTCCTGCAATGTTTCTCCTAAAACTAAAATGTCATCCATATATACAAAGCACCTATTTCCAATAGATTCTCTAAGTACAGCATTCATCATACGCTGGAACGTTGCGGGGGCAGACTTCAATCCGAAGCACATCATTTTATATTCAAAGTGACCACTTCCTGTGCTAAATGCTGTTTTGCATTGGTCTTCAGGATTAATTGGCACCTGTAAATAACCGCTAGCACAGTCTAGGGCAGAGAAGTAACGGGATCTGCCGATCTTATCTAAGATATCCTGAATATTAGGCAAAGGGTAACTATCCCCTACTGTGACCTCATTCAATTTTCTGAAATCTATGCAAATTCTCCATTTTCTTTTTCCCGACGCATCCTCTTTCTTTGGTACTACAATAAGAGGGAAATTCCATTCACTTTTACTATGAGTAATGATGCCCTGTTCTAACATCTGTTCTACCTGCGACTGAATTTCTTGTTGGTGGGCTACCGGTAATCTATAATTCTTTAGTGTAATTGTCCTTCCTTTTGGAATACTTGGAGTAGGGATTGAATGTTCGGCTGCTGTAGTAGCTGTTAATTTATCCCCTGGTAACTTGAAGACATCGACAAATTGTTGACAAATTTGTCTTATCTCTTCGGCCCCCTCGTTTATATGCTTCAGCCTTAGATTATCATTCAAAAGTTTTATTCTTTGTGCAGTGAGTAGACTTTCTGTTTGTTTTTCAGGTCTTATCTGTGTGGGAGGTTTTATCAATTTGGGAACAGTATTCGCAACTAAAACCTCTGAAGTTACATTAACTAACATACAGGTGAACGAGTCTTCACACCTAACTAGACTAGCTGCACAAATCAAACCTGGCTGTAAAATTTGATGTTCAATATACCTAACACCATTTTCCTGTGTAGGGAACTGTACCACAGTTTCACTATAAGGAGGTACCGTAATTGACTTAGTTAATACATAGCCATTTTGTGAAAGCCAATCTTGCCCCAAGATCATATTTAAATTCCTTGGTAATTTCTCTACCACATAACAAGTAAGTTGAACGGGTTCTAATGTGTTTGCTATCTCAAGAGAAACCTTTCCTTTGACTTTTAGTTTATTCCCACTTATCCCTTGGATTTCCATCTCACTCTTTTGTTCATTAAACATTTGCAATGAATTTTGTGTAACTAATGAAATTTGTGAGCCTGTATCAATAAGAGCTACTCCTACCTCTCCCACCAATTGTGGACTTAGTACAAAAATCTCATATGGTCCCAGACCTTTACCTTCGGTTTCTTGCCCTGAAACCACATTTTTAACACCTATATTACACCTTGGTAAACTAGAAGCGTCCCCCTGTTTACCTGATGAGCGAGAGGCGTCCCCCTGCTCACCAGAATCCATGTAACATTTTTTGTTACCACTAATGCGCGCATTATCTATAAGTCGTGACCCCTTGCCACAACTTTCCTTACAGCCAACCACATGGGCCATCTGTGGCTGTTCAGACAGCCCAATCTTTAGTTTCCCTTCCGGCATTGGCGTGTCTCATGCCCTTGCCGGTGACACTTTGCACACTTGGGTGCATTACCACAATTCTTAGCTATATGCCCTTTTTCTTGACACATATAGCAGTTACCTACTGAAGCTATATTTACTTCCTTCTTTACTTGAGATTTAAAGTCCCTTTTTCCTGCATTACCTGCAAAATTCGACCATCCCTGGTTAGGGTTTCCTTTGAACCTATTTGACCTTACTTCACTTTCCTCCTGCAAAGCAGTTTCTACTAGCTGAGCTAATGAGTCATCCTCACTACTTGTTTTTACAATATATTTAACCCTCTCATCTTTAAGGCCCGCAACAAAAGTTCCTTTTAAAAATTCGCCTACTAGACGTAACCCACCTTCCACTAGCCCCGCATCTATTCTCTCTAATCTACTGCGAGCTTCTCTCCTTAGATCGACTCCCATAGAGTCTATCCTGGATCCCCATTGGGCTACCGTTTCTGCTTGTCCCTGTCGAGACGTAAAAAGCAATCCAGTGTAGTATTCTAATGTTCTTCTAACTGCATAATTCTCCTCAAGAATTGCCTTAACGTGCTCCCAAGAATGTCGTTCTGTTCTAGCTAATAATTTTTCTTTAGCATCCCCGGTAATTTTTGATTCAATGAATTTTAGAAACAGTTGTTGCTTGTGAGGATGTACTACTTCTCTAGCTGCCTCTACACCATCTATAAATTCTCTGAGATGTTTTGGATTACCGTCAAAGGTTCTAGATATAAGTTTAGATGCCTCAATAACAGAAATATATAGTTCTGAATCAATCCCCCCATTGTCATTTTCTGCCATAGTGGATGTGGACTAACCTGGGTTTGAAGGGTAGACAAAAGCCTCGAAGTTCGGAGACCCAGTGATGGCCGTGAAGCTCCCCTCAGGGTAAGTCTCCTCTCGCGTCGAGTGCTGCTGCTGGCTTGTCACCAAAGTTGTCCCTCGGGCTGCAACAATGGTCGCTTATAGCAGCCTTCTGCCTACGGACTCGTTCCCAGCTGCCTTCTTCAGGTACCGCGGCGCCTTCGGAGTCCTCTGGAGCGTTGACTCCTCGAAGTAGGCTTCGTCTCACCTCGGTCACACAAAGTCCCTCCAGCCTGGTCCAGCAGTCGAGAAGAAATCTCTGGTTGGTAGTGAATGGCTCTCTGCTATCCCACCGCTGCCACCATGTAACGTGTTCACCAGGTGATGTGGTTAGTTTTCTTCTTCTAAGGATAGGATTTAGGAATACTTGAAGTTCACTTCTGGTTAGGAATTTAAGAGAGGTATTCTTTCTGGGATAGGAGTAAGTAAGGAGAAAGAGCTAAGTCTTTCTCACAGAGAACCTGAGGTGGCTAGCAACACAGAGAAATCCGACGAGTCCAGTAGATAAAGATGTATTTAGGCAGCAGACATGTATGTGAGGAATCTAACAAAAGCCAGTTTTCCTAACAAGAGTACAGTTTACATCAATATTTATATCAGGCCAATGTCAGTGTGCATCAAGCCACTGCGCATGTCAAGTGCCGTGTGTAGCTGTTAGCCCAGCACACATCGTGTGTAAATTTAGAGTAGGGGGTACCTAGTAATGACTGATTACGCGTATAACGCAATGCGTAATGAGTAAAGGGTTCAAAGTATTAAGGATTTCGAACTCAGTACTGGACCGATGTTACGCAATAGTCTAAAGGTTATTTGTCCCTCTGGACTGAGAATTGTACTCTGACCTTGGCCTTTACACAAAAAACTTATACTATCTCTGTTGTACACAGAAATGAGTCACATAATTCTAATTTAATTAGTCCTCTTTAAAAAGCGTTCTTTACATCCAGTGCTATACATTACACTGTGGTTTTAACCAGATTCACATTTTTTTATTTAGTAAGCTTTTTGTATGTCTTACTGTTTACAATTTATACAAAAGGCATCAAAAATAAAGAGGTCTTCTGAGGACATTCCCATAAAATTCAAGTTATGACTTAGAAACTGCCATGGAATCGCTTATTTGTGTCGGTTACCCCTTGTGAGTCTAAACGCACAGGCGTGATTCACTCTCCGACTGAAAGACGTGATGAGGTATATCAGCTAATTACGTAAACGTCTCTAAAGAGACCAGGTTCGAATTACTGCTCTAGTTTAAGCTCCTGGTAAGATCATAAACTACCAGAAACAATATACTTCAGTTGAAAACTGCTGCAACGAAAGGCAACTTTACATTTGGAAGCTGTAAGGCAACAATATGCATATGACAGAATGATGCAATTCAGTTTATATTTTACGATAAACCAAAAATTCTGCCGGTGTTACTCGCCTCAGTGGATAAATTAAATACGGTTCGTTGCTGAAATTATCGTAGTTCAATTTCCGCTAGTTCATTTCAGGCTTTAAATCCAGCTCTTCCTGTTTATACCTCCGCCCTTGCAAATACGTTTGAACTCATTACGTAAAGTGGTCTTTTTCAAATACTGCCTTAAAGGGACTTACATCCATGAATGCTACAAAGAGAAAATTGGTATAAATCTTTATAATAAATGGTAAAAAATAAAATGAGTTAAGATTCTTCCTTCAAAATCTACAAAAATCATTAGACTTATTATTCCGTATTTATCCTCGACTCTTCTTTGAAGGGATATTCTTCTTCTGCTTTACGCTTTTGGACTTTTCAATTCGTTCCTGCTCTAATTTGTTCCGCCCATCCTTTGTTCGGTCTTCCTTGGTATCTTGTGCCTTTGGGTTTATAATGTATGGCTACTTTAGGAATTGTGTTTCTGTTAGCAATAATACGATTCAGATTTTCTACTTTTATTCTTTCGTGATATCTTGACTGCGTTTTTTATTCTGGATACTATTACTCTTACAAATTTCATTTCTGATGTCTATTCTTGTAATATACCATTTTGTTAATGTCATTGTTTCTGAACCATAGACCAGACTTGGTACTGCCATAGATTTATACAATTTAACTATGAGTCTTTACGGGCTGCATTTTTAATATTATTTTTAACGTGCCTGTTATATAAAGCGCGTTCCACCCTTAGGTGACAGTACACATTAAATGGAGCGCAGTGTTGCAACATGTACCAGTTGCGAATCTTTCTACGCGCGCGACCCCGAGGTGGCCGGAGTCCTGTACTTAGTCCATCAATTGCTGCTTGACGAGCACTTTTAAACTTTGGTATCCCTGCACGCTTTTGTCACTGTATAGCCTAAATTTATAAATGACTGGTCTGTATAAACAATTGATTTCCCCTGGTCCCTAAACCCTTTTACGTCTTTTAGATATTTATGTCGTCATCTGATGATATCGATATCGTCTCTTTCTATTAATATGCACTTGTTAACCCTTCTTTCTTATTCGAACCCCAAATTATGTAAGAACCGACTAAGAGTGACCCTTTAGAAATTTGGTAGGGTCTCATCACTGTTGACCCGTGACAAAATTATATTCAGCATGGGTGGAATATTTGCAAACTGTAAAGAATGAACAATTCGCCGCACTCCACCTTGCACTATTCCATCATATTGCGTTAGCCTAGCGGTTTTTTATTTTACCACCCTTTTTGCTTTCTTTTTCGTGGCGTTCTTAAAGGTCCTTTCATTACTTCCTTTCTAATCCTATACACTACTGCTTCTGAACACCCGATAGCCTTAGCCATTTCTTTTACTGCCTTATTTACACGCATTTTACTTCAAAAATAACCTAACACATTCATAATTATTTAGCGTTCCTTACCTCTTAATTTACCAACATATCGTCTCTTCCTAGCTTCCCCCTCCATAACTACAAATATTTACAAAAATATTAAACAAATAACACAATAACAGCTCACAGTTACACACACGGCTTCTTTCGAACTAATGTTAGTGCTGCTCCTTATACTATCTTCTGTGTCAGGCCTGGCGCTGAATAGATGAATACCTTTTGTTTGCCTTACTGGATAAAAGAAAGAGGTTACGGCCTTTTGGTTTATTTTAAAAACTTTCTCCAACCCTCCTCAACATTTGTTCTCGCTGGTTCCCTGATGTAAACTCAATAACAAAAAAGTTTCACACTGCGTAACTTTTGCAGTGCACAGATATAAAATTTTCCGAAAACATTTGATTTGAACAGTTATAACATTTAACTGAATAAACATAGAGAATTCAAAGTGGGCAGGTAGTAGCACTATGGTTTACTCTAGCTAAGAAAAAAACAAACGTATTCTAGCAGTTTGTTAGTTAGTGCGTGATGAGTATAGAAACAGCACATATCGGACCTCTATTGAAAAAAAAACGTTTTCTGAAGAAATAAGGGCCTTTAGAAATGTATAATAACTCTAAAAAGGATATAACCTGATAGAGAAAAAAATTCTGCGTAGGATAATGTGTTCAAACCTGAAGTTTATAACAACTGAATATTTATACCATGCTATTAGGAATCTGGCAACAGCGCGAGGGTAGAAAAGGACGAGGCTAATAGCAACTCGTATGCGCTAGATAGAGACAGATATATCCCATATAACTCCATACTGTCATCTAAGAGTGGGACAAGGTATAGTTGGATTTATTTATTTTTTCTATGGCATCAGTTTCTCCGTGGTACCAGACATTACATCCTAAATACTTGAAGTGTGATACCTCGTCAATTAACCAGGTGGCCCCCTGGAGCCGGCCACGCCGTAAGTAGATAACCCTTCGTGTGTTAAAACATTTGCATAACTCCACGGCGTAAGACAGGACAGTGGCGTGCTGTGCCTCTCAGTGAGACCTGCGGTGAGAGGCAGTTGAGCTACCCTGTGCAATCTTCTACATTAACGGGCAAACATTGCAGATTGAACTTCATTGAACGTAGATTCTTGTGGTGTTTCCATTAAGTTGTGGACTAGAACTAAAAATGATTCCAGTGTTGTGCGTTTGACTTAGAGACCCGAGTATAATCACTAAGACGAACTCCATGTATTCGTTATAGCGGAGCTGGCTAAGACGTGTTCTTTCAAATCAACAGTGTGGGCTGACATTGGTTCGAATTCCATTTAACATATTTTTTTTTACTTCCCGTTTTCTTTTTTCTTTCTTAACGGGAACATCATTATTTATATAACGCGTGCGAAATATAAAATTATACAAACTAATACAATCTACTTATGATAAAACTCCTCCTTTAGGTATTTTTATTCCACGTATTCCACGAGTTCATGTTCCAGGACAAAGACATTCTCCCGAGCCAATGACAGTAGGTACCAGCGTCACACTTTTGCCATGACGTCCATAGAGGATTAAAATCAGTGTTTCTCTATGCGAGGAACGCTTCTAATTGCCTCTTTTGTTCGTCGCTATCTAAGTAGACATTTGTTTGCTTCTCAAGAAATATACAACTACGGAAGCCGTATTTCACAAGAGATTTTTTAACTTTATGATTTTCTGGCCAGTGAGGTCTGACGCCTCGGCAATGTGATCTCATAAAGCTCTTTGCTAAACAAAGGTTAACAAAAAGAATACTTCCGCTCATGAAAGGAAATGCAAAAACAAAATGTGTGTATAAACCTCTTTGAAATCTTCTCGACACGGACATATCAGGAAAGAAGCAGATGGCAAAGACCGGATGCAAGTTTGCCCAAAGCTCTTCTTCTTCCTTTTCCTCTCACGACTGTTACAGCGGATGACCACAACAAATGTCAAGAGATGCGGATGCAGGATTCATCTGGAAACAGCTCAAGTACTGGACTAACTTTTCTCACAAAGCTGCTCTTGTTAATTAGGACATGCTTTTATATCAGTGTTTACATACTGTAAAATATCTAATTTTTTCTTCTTTTTTACATTATATAAGCAGAAATTTAACATTTGGATTTCTAGGCATTTTGTAGCGTTTATATCATTTAAGAAAAGCATATGGCCATAAACAGATACTGTCTTTTGATATAACTTTACTATAACATATTTAAAATCACATTTGCAAAAGGCTAATGATGAAATAAATATATAACGTATATTGTGCAGTTTCCAAAAGTTAATATAGGTTAAAGCAACACAAAAATCTGTGGTATTCAAAGAGCAACACTCTTTTGTTTTTTCTTTCAGGCAAGATGGCCGGGTGGTGCGTTCTGTAGGTAAATCCAGTGTAAACACTAAAGGGATGGTAGAAAGTTTGAAAGACATCGTGTCAGTGCCAGGTTGCATTTCAGGAAACGGTAATAGCTTACTTTACACCTTTACTCAGCAGACAAATACCATGACAACCTCAGATTTTAGGGATACAGTGAAAGAGGACAGTTATCAGCTCCTAAAATCCAAAAATTGGCAACAGATATCTCTGCATAGAGATGATTGGAGGTTTCGGATGAAGAAGGCCCAGGCCCTCTTTGGGTTGTAGCGCCATTGGAAGAAGAAGAAGAAGAAGAAGAAGAAGAAGAAGGAGGAGGAGGAGGAGGAGGAGGAGGAGGCCTAAGTGTGCTATATTAAACAAAAAAGTCCAAAACATGCAATATGCATGGATTTTGTCCCAAAAGGGCCAAAATATGCAAAATGTACAGAAACAAAATAGTGTTATTTGGAATTCATAAGTCATGAAACGAAGAACTACAGTTTTAGAAGTGTAACCAAAGCACACAAAACATGCATTTCCATGAAAATCCGGGCCTTAGTAATTACATTACCATGCAAATGCATTTATGTCAATTTAAGTAATCATAAAAAGAGAAGTTAAATTCAATTGACCTCAGGAATGTCAAGTTCATTTCGATTATCTTACGTCATAGATGTCTTTGATTGGTTGAAACAACAGCATATGAGATTGGATTAGTGAACATCAAAGCGGAAGAATTCTTACTAACGAAAGGTCAGGACACCAGGAGAGATGCGACAATCCATGTCCTAGGAAACGTTTCCTGGAGTAGGCGTTTCTTCACGTGACTTGTATGGGCGGTAGCTCCATCTTGTTGTATAATCTGCTTGTTCATTATCAAGATTGTATGCTTCATAAAATGTAACCAAATCAGCCTTAAACGCCCAAGCGCAGTGTCTGTAAACATGTGTTAAATTCCCTCTTAAAATGACCTCGCATTCTCTTGATGTCTTATTTTAATTGTTGTCTCATAGATGCTGCTAACGTGGACATAAATCATTCAAATGGTTCTAGATTATGAAAATGCATTACTGTTGCGTCATTTTTGGTCCTGTTACATTATCTTCAATGTTTGGGGCAGTTTTTCTGTTTTAGATAATTACAGAAATTATTGAAGTAGCTAAGATACATAGGGAAACACAATTCTACACAATATAATTTGATGAACGCCCAGATTAGCGAAGTATATAATTATAATAACAATTACAAACATAATTACTTAGTACAGGAAATTGTGACCAAATCCGCAGGTTAAATCTACAGCATGTTTTGCTAAAAAAACTCATTCAGGCTTTTTTGGAAATGAACTGGCTGATAAATTAGCCATGGCAGCTACTCCTGAAAACAAATTATCCTAGTATGATATAACAAGTAACCTAAAACTTCAATGTCGGCAAAGTTAAGAAGAATGGACTTCTGCGATGACAACTTGAGTGAGCCAGCAGAATCAAATGTGCACATTTAGAAAGTTTATTTTATCTGTTATTCAAAGAATGAAGCAAACCATCCCAATCAACCAAGCATTAACGACAATTATTAGTGGATGTGGAAAAGTCAAGGCTTACCTTTAAAGTATGCAAATAGTAGATGGTGCCACAGGTTCCTATCTACCAGAAACACGCTATGCAACTCCAGGAAACCAAATGAGCAGATAAACACATATCTCAGATTGTTTGATACATTTATCAGAACAACAGACTGATGCTCTAAAGTGAATTCTCAATGTAAACATCTGTATTGCACTCACATGACTTTCTCTACTCTTGTAATAACCATTCTTACAAACTTTTATTCTGTTTTCTTCGTGTCAGTTGAGATAAACATTTTTACATAAATCATGTGTTTTAGTGAGATCTACATTTATGTATAGTAAGATTTGGTCTAACTCTTACAGTTTACCAGTTATGCAAAAGTCATCCAGAGTAAACAGGACTATGTGGACTATACCCAGAAAATTCAAAATGCACATTTCATTTATCATAAAAATATCTTAAACATCGCATTTTAATAAAAATCTTGTCTTTTTCGAGAAAATAAAAATTTTCGAAAAATTTTCCATGTAAAGGGTAGTTTAGAGTGGAGGAATTTTGTTCAAAATCTTCGAGTCGCATTCTTATAAGATATGGAACTTAAATACCAACTTCGGCTTTTAACTGACTTTTCGTTTTTGAGTTATGCTACCCACAGACACTCACACACACGCACACACACAAAGACGAAATGGACTGGCCACCCATTTAAAGCAGAAAGTCGCGAGTTTAATGCCAGTAATTGTAATGAAATGCGGCTGTAGTAAAGGATGGGGAGGGCCCACGTAAAATAACTACTAAGATGGTACGCGAGACAAGAATAGGATAACAGACTACAATTGCATGGGTTTTGATGTTTGAAAAAACAAAAGAAACTGAAATAATACTGAAATAAATTGATATACTTGTGATATAAATAGCTAACAATGCCCTTATTTTATTGTTAAATGCCAATATAATGTAAAAATAAAACCACTTTGTTATAATATTCTACAACATTGACTAAACATCTTTTTTACCAAATGGCAATATTATACATTAGAAGTTTAAGTGTAACTTATGAAACATTTGAAATTTCACTATTTAATTGATAAACAATATAACTTTGTACATTCTTTACTTGCATTCTTGTAACATAACCACATTCCCACTCTGGAAAGGGTTATTTGTGGATGCAGGGGCGGCTATTCTCAGATTTATGCCCTAAAATAGGAATGGGATACAACTTTTGATGCTGTGAAGTCCACAAGCTTTCAGGGAGGGCTACGCTGCAAAGGGAGAAAGCGGCAAGTCAAAACAAACACCTCACAGTTCACACTTGGATATGTTTAAAAATGCAAGTCAGTAGTTTTCATGATAACTGGCTGGATATTTCGTTTACCCAGAAAAAAGTTATATTGATGAATAATAAATATACACTTTTAGCTTTAATATTATATGTGCTTACGTATTTTCTAATCAAAATACTTCCATTTTATGTGACAGATTTAGGTATTCACAACAAAAATGCCAGGTGTTCATTGTGAAATGCAGTGTTCACTCACCAAAAGTTTTTATTCCTCCGTTCTTTTTCATGATATTTTGTTACAGTTGCAGACTTAGCAGTACAGTGCTTTACAATATATTTTCTAAAAGTCCCAAAATAATTTTCCTGCGCTTTTCACTTAAAGACAATTGGGAGAAGGTGCGCTGGAGGTCACATCATATGAAGAGGTCAAAACAAATATTAGACTGCATTTCATATACCTACTTCGTTATTTTGAGATGGACTATTTTCTTTCTTCGATTGTGTGCACTACGATACTCCGTGCCATCCGTTTCTGATTAGCAGGTCTGGTTCTCTTTGCCTTGGTCAGTGGAGGGGGCAAAAATAAATGTGTAATTAGAAAACCACAAGAGATACACAACTATACTGCAGAAAAATGTAGTTTTGATTAAAAAATACAACTTATTTAATACTTTTATGTAGTCTCGTATTAATAATTTCCGAGATATTCTTTCTGTTGTAGTTTTGCAACAGTAATATTATGTAGATACATTTATTTATTTAGTTCAATTACTAAGTTATCGTTTTTGGTTTCTTGTGATAACATTTTAGTAAAGTTTAACGCCCGTTTATACTACATACGGAGGTAGAAACTGGTGATGCATGTAATGAAGTAATATTTGGGAAAGGAATTTTCAGAAGGAAATGTCCCAGGCACCTTATGGCACCTTAGGGCACCTTATAGGCATTTGACTACTATAAAGAGTGAGAAAACGTGAACAAGGTCTGGCTCATTCTGCCTATTAGTTGAATAATCACGAAAAATTGTTTCATTACAATACATTAAGCCCAAAAAACATAACACATATGGTTGAGGAATATTCAACCTGATAAGGACCATTAATATTAAGTTTGTTGAAACCCTCTTTTAAACCATTTCTTTCATTCTGAAATTGCTGGCAACGCCAGTGATTGATTTACTATTTCTTCCGCTAATCGGCATGAACATATTTTGTCTTTTACAATACTGAATTTAAATAAACCGTGTCTTTACTACTTTGGTTACCTGTGGCGGTCTCTCTTGATGCTTTTCAAAACTAATGGAATTTCAAAGCAAGTATAAAGCAAGCCGCCTTTTAATTATATTTATGTGCAACCATACCGGAATATAGAAGTAATTATATGTACGTCTGGTAGATGCACTTTAATGAGCCTAATTAAACTGCAGTTATTTATTAAAGTGTAGATGTTCCGCCAGAGAGCATCCCATCTAACAACAGAAAAACGCAAGTACCAATAGGAACTTTGTTTAATATCGATTATTCTCGTTCGTGCAACAGCAGTCGGACAACTAGCGCAAGGATCGAAAAATGAACATCTAGGACTTAAGTGACAATGAGATTGAGCTTACACCATTGTAAATTTAGGACTAAAAAATGAATGCGAGCAATAACATTGTCATAAAAATCAAAAAATGTTTATAAAATTCATACACTTACAAACTGGAGAAAAAACAGTCAGTTCTATTCATGTAATTGGAAATAGCATTCCAATAAATTCAAATGGTCTATTTTTTCAGCGTTTAAATTTTAAGGTTATAGCGCTTAAAGCCTACTGTATTCTTGTATTCCCCTTGCACGTGCAAGGAAATTAGCAATAAGATAAATTTTGAGAATGGTTATGTCGATTACAATGAAGTAGAAAGAGTCCGCATAAAGTGGAGGGAGGTAAATCCATTATATCAATTAAAATTAATTAGATAAAAAAATAAGTCATATTTACGTACTTTATTTTCGTGTACAGGACATATAGTGGATAGCATGAATTTATCTAAGTGTACCTCCCCATGTTTATATCACATTTGTGTACGAAAGCAGTTAAGACTTGATACATTACAGTTCTGAAACCCTATTATTGTTCTGTGGTTAGCAACTGGGTCTGTGATATTAAGGCGATTATTTACATTTTCATATTATTTACTTATACAAGAGGCAGAAGAAAACAACGCTGAGAGAGGGAGTTATGGAACGGGGACATAATAAA
Source organism: Tenodera sinensis (assembly GCA_030765045.1). NCBI lineage: Eukaryota > Metazoa > Arthropoda > Insecta > Mantodea > Mantidae > Tenodera > Tenodera sinensis. Next base: position 109,641,399 of record CM060969.1, read on the forward strand.
AGAGGAAAGATTGAGATGGGACGAGTTAGGGAGGGCTAAGATACAGAATGCGACAATGAGGAGAATGAGACCCAGAGAATGACTTAAAACAGAGGGTGACAGGAAAAACGACATTGATAAAGGGATTAAACACCTCTGACAGGAACAGGTCTGTTAAGTAATAAACTTATCTCATTCCTAGTATGTCACAGAATTCGTTGCAGTAATTACACCTGTTCCCTTCAAAATAGTCATCCCTCCCTAGCACACCACCCCTTTATGTAAGGCTAGCCCATGTCGAACGATGACGAAATAATCCTCAAATGAGCTCAATATTGAAATTTGTAATACATAAAAACTTATCCTTCTGTAAAATGACAATACTATAAAATATTTATCTAATCGATGCAAATACAAGAAAATTACAAAAGAAATACGCAAAGAGCAAAACAATGACCAGACAGTGACGTAAAATCGAAAACAATGTCCTAAAATGGCATTACATGTTCAGATGTCTTCATAAAAAATTGAATATAATATATATCTGAAGTCGTCTTCATTGTAGATGACTTTTGCGTAACTGCTAAATAGTAAGAGAGACTCAACTTATTGCACAAAAATGTAGATCTTTTTAAAGCACACGACTTATAGGAAATACTTTTTTGGTAGAATTAAAATTTCGTAGATATTCCTTTTTGGTTTCAACTTTCCGCACTTATACTTTTCTCAGTTGCGAAATATCGGTTTTGTTATTTTTTTTCTCTCCTGGACCCGCAAAGAGAACGTAATTTTAAAGCCATCACATAGTGACCAGCTCTTAAGGAGAGTCGAAATGCCCTATCATGCCAATTTTAAAGTTTGACCTATGTAAGATAATGAGCTATATGTTACAAGATATATTTAAGAATACTTTTGCAGTTGATTGATGAAAAATAAAATTCTTCTGTTCATTAGAAGGAAAGGTAAAGCTCTTAAAATTTTATCGAAAAATTACGATTTTTAAATTTTAAAAGAATAACTAACCCAAATACATATGAACTTTTACGTTAAAATAAAGCCTGTTTAGGTGCAAATGTGTGGTAAAAATTTCAGCACTTAGTGCCAAATAGTCTGAGATAATTTGGTATTTGTATAGAAAATTTTACTTCCTCACAAATTGCTTTCAAACATAAAATTTAAAAAAAAATTCAACCCACTTATTTTGCCTTTGTCAAAAAAAAAAAAAAAAAAAAAAAAAAAAAAAAAAATCCCATTTCGACTCCCCTTAAAAGCCTACTGTATAAGCCTACTGTACTCTTATATTTCCATTGTACCTAAAAGAAAATATGTAATAAACTCATTTCTTAAACGTTTATCTCAAGTGATGTGAAGTAGATAGAAGAATACGCGTTTTAAAGAATAGATAGAAGATTGAGTGGAGAAAATAACGTGAAAGGAACCTATTAGATTTTTTCTTCAAAATGCTATAAATGTTACATTGTGGATATATAAACAATACAAAAAGTTAAATTTATAAATCAAAATTCTAATTTTTGGATTGCCGGAACTAAAACATCTGAGGTGTCACACTCACGTGACTTTCTCTATTCTTACAAACTCTTCCGCAACAAAAGTGTCTTAAAAACTCTTATTCCTATCTCTTCTTCGTGTTAGTTGAGATAAACATTTGCAAAAGTTATCTTATGTTCTTGTAGGTATAAGGAGAATATGGGAATACAGTAGGCTTTGAGCGATAGTCAAATCTTTTAAAGGTATCAAGCTCCTTTCTCTTTGCATGGTGAACATATAAACATGAATAACGATGTTCCATGTGACAGAAGTAGAAGTTCTCCAAAACTCACAAGAATAACAAAGAATATCTACGAAATGGTTCAGGCTACAGAAAAATTTATTTACACATAAATTGTGTGTTTTAGCAATATCTACATTTTTTGTACAATAAGATATGGTCTATATCTTACGGTTTGCAAAAATCATCCAGAGCAAATAGGACTACATGGTCTATAGGCAGGTATACATTTCATTTGTCATAAAATTATCTCAGACATATGGCATTTTAATCAAAGTCGTTAGAACCATTTTAAAGAAAATCAAAATTTTTGAAAAATTGTCCATGTAAAGGGAGCTTAGGGTGGAGAAATTTTCTTCAAAATCTTCGTGTCGCATCTTTGAAAAACAAACTTAAACATCAACTTTGGTTTTTAGCAGCCTTTTTTTAGCTATGCTATCCACAGACTGACACGCACGCACACATACACATACCTATTTATAAATTTTGATTCAAGGGGCCTCAAAACATATTTCCAGTGAAACCTCGACATCGAATGTTTGTGTGGAATACAATACTTCCTCTACTTTACTATATAAAGTAGAGAAAGTAAAAATCGCATCCCTTAGCTATGATGCCACAGTTAAAGGTGACAGAATTCGGACCCTAGTAGGTAATAAAGTACGGTGTTATGAAGTATCCACCCCTCGGGCAATGCAAGCTCAGGTTTAATTGATGGAAGCAGGTGTATGTAGGGTGGTGGGAAACGTCGCAATACAGTTTCCACATTCCATACCCTCACCTTCCCTTTTTCCGCCTCAGCAGTTTCAAATGAATCTGTCCTCCCTCATCTGGGGCCAACCTTATTTTTCCTGACTACTGTTGCGGACGACCGTTTCTCGACATCAAGAAGCTTTTCAAGACGTTACTTGGGGTCACACATAAATGAAATAAGTGTTTCTTTTCTCATCCCGCTGGGAGATATCTTAGGAATGTTACAGCCATTTCCTTTCCCTTTTCTTTGCGTTTCCGTTCATTTTCTTATTCTCTTGTAGCTAAGTCCTACTTTCTATTTTCCGATAGCTCGTCATTAAGGATGATGGAACCGTATGAAATCTCAAAAACCAACATTTTCAAGAGGAAGGAATGAAGGAGCTTCTGGAGGTAAAGCGAAGGACAAGAGGGAGACGGCGGTCGGGGTCAGTAACATTTCCAGAAATTATATCTTGAGAGTCCGCTTTCCAATATTTCGGCTGCAGAAGTTCTTAGAGTGCTGCACAATGTGTTCAACAGGTGCCAAGCTTGTGCAAATCCGGAGAGCCAATATTTTCGACATCTTCTGACCGCAAAAGGCAAGTGTAACGAACTATTTCGCATCCTTAGCAGTGTCTAATAGGAAACGCCGTCCGGCGCAAGGGTTACTATAGCAATGCCAAGAACCGCCGCTACCTGTAGTGGCATAATTTTGCACCATAATGTCCAAGTGTCTGTCAATGGTAAATTAATGACTAGGATTATATTTTCTGATAAGAACAGTTTTATTGAAAATATTCAAGAAACATTTAGCTCATCTCGTATATGCTTAATTCTATAAAATAAAATGCTCCTGACTCCTATACTTAAATGTATTTATTTGCTGTTGGAAATCTATGGAAATGTTATCTTGCTTGCCAAACAATGAACTTGTCATACAACTTTGCATGCATTTTATTTGATTTTCAGGAAGTTAATTCTTTCTTACATTCCTCGCCTCCTCCAGAATATCAGGAGGCGTATATCTTGTAAAGTCAATATCTGCGAACTTGTGTCGATGTTCACTTTTTATCGAAGCGCGTCTAAAATATATGTCGAGAAATTGATTTATAACCTAAATCTAAGTATTAAGTATTTATTGTATATCTAAATGTTGTAGAAAAAACTATTCTACGGAATTCTGATATAATGGTTATTAAGTTAATCTGCCTGCCATTTTTGTCAGAAGATATATACACATTACGAATTTTACAAAGGTATGTAATCTGACATATGGGTGGGAAATATGAACATGTTTTGAATTACTTAGGAGGTGGGTTTGCAAACTACTATATGGATAGTAAATGTTCTCTATCCATGTTTATGGGAGAAACTTCTAGGTAGTGGGACCTGTAACAGCGTGTATTTGCCCTTCACACATGCTCCTAACTTCCTGGTGATACATTGAGAGATGCAGGGGAAACGCGAATCGCCCTTCTCATGCCACAGGTGGATGCACGATGGGGGACAACAATTATATGAACTTACCAGCTTTGCACCCCTAGGTGTTTTCGCACCTGACTTCAACCCTCAGCAATATGTCTGCCTTTCGTTTTTACTTTCTCTACTGGCAAGTAGAGGAAGTTTTGTATTACACCCAAAAATTCGATGTCGAGATTTCACCGAAAATATATGTTTTGAGACTTTCTGAATCCAAAAAAAAGCATTTTTATAAAAAGTTCTGTATGTGTGTCTGTGTGTCAGTCTGTGTGTCTGTCAGTCTGAGGACAGCGGAACTCAAAAACGAAAAGTAGCTTAAAAACTAAAGTTGGTATTTAAGTTTAATGTCTCTCAAGGATGCGACACGAAGATTTTTAAGAAAATAGCCCCACCCTAAACTACCCTTTACATGGAAAATTTTTCGAAAATTTTGATTTTCTTGAAAATGGCTCTAACGATTTTGATTAAAATGTCATATATTTGAGATATTTTTATGACAAACGAAACGTATATCTTGAATTTTCTGGCTATAGCCCCTGTAGTCGTATTTACTCTGGACGACTTTTGCATAATTGGTAAGCCGTTAGAGATAGACCAAATCATACTATACAAAAAATGTAGACCTTGCTAAAATACACAATTTATGTCGGAATAAATTCTCTTGTAGGGTAAACCATTTCGGAGATATTCCTGTTATGTATACGAGTTTCGGAAAACTTAAAACTTTCGTGAAATGGAACATCGTTGTTCAGTTTTTTATTTGTTAAGTGTGCAAAGAGAACGGAATCTGAAAGCTGTAAAAGATTTGACTATCCCAGAAAACCTATTGTATTCTAACATTCCCCTTGCACCTACAAGGAAATAAGCAATAAGATAATTTGTACAAATATTTATCTCGACTAACACAAAGAAGATTTAGTAATAAGAGCTTGTAAGGTTGGTAAGTACAATAATACAGAAAGTCATGTGAGTGCAACACATCAGAATTTTTAAAATAATAATATATATCATATAAGTCACTCGATACTTAATGTTATTACACTCTAAAGAACATATACGCATCTATACTACTATTAGAAAGACAGTAAATGTGCGAGAGAGACAGAGTATTTCGGGAATATAGGGTATTAAATATTTTCAAAAAAATTTTGAAAATTTTTTTGAGTGCGTCACCAAATTCAATCTCGTTTCTTTGAATATGGATATCATAGGATATTTCATTATGGGCATGAATATGTTTAATAACTTCAACCTCAAAGGGGTAAACAAGGAGGCTTAAATTATTCAATTGATCTTCATTTTAAAGCAACGATATAGTTTTTATATAATTTTGACAAAACTTAGTAGAATGTGATTTAAATATGCAAAAGTTTAAAACCTAAAATAGAATTAAAAAGTTAGTAACGTGATATTCTAATTTAAAATGCTGAACTTTTAAGTTTTGGTAAAACTCCAGGAAATTATTACTAAAAAGATTCACGTGACCTATTTGAAGTTTTATGGAATTCTTTGATACTTTAATATTCTAAAATATAAACAATTCATAAACGAAAAAGGTTCATGTTTTCATCCCACATAGCTTCATAAAATTCAAATCGGTTTTCTTAATAATGGTCTCTTAAAAGCAAACATTTTGAATACGATATACTTCTTTAATTAAGAAATGAAATTTATTAGATTAGAAAAACAAAAAATTGGTAATTTGTATATGTCTTTATATTAGACTACCGTATTACGATAAGCGTTTTAAGTTGCTCAAATAAAATGTAGATTTAAAGGATTTTATAGCTGCATAGGCTAACTCAAAATCAGTAATAACAATAACAAGCCTGGTGATAAATTTAAGGACCTATATACGACCAAGAAAGGGCTCGTGACTGTGAACAAGTGAGGAACACACCTTCATACCAATTTGCCAGAATGAAGTTTAACTAAAGATTTCATTAACTTAGGTTACGGTCCTTATTTCGAACAGTGTTTCTTTAATTACAATTATTCCTTACCCTTGGCGAAGTCTGGAAGTACAAATGTGAACGGATAGTGAATGAACCAAATGGTTAAATCATGCTTAAATGAGTCCCAGACCCCTAGAGCGAGACTTACCGGACATTCGTCTTTTCAGGAAAAGGGAAGGCCCAGAAAAAAATATCTCATCCAAGTAACTTACCCTAACGGAGATTTGAAATCGTGACCCACTACCCCCACATCACAGGTGGACTATGTATTTCTGAGTGCAAGGACTGCAACAATGGTTGATATTTCCATTCTCGCTGTCCTTTAATTGCAGCGAGCCTAGGCACACAATGGCAGTATTTTTTTCTCCGAGGAATTCCAAATATGCTCATTTGAATTTAGATGGGGCGAGTTGGGTGGCCAGGGCAGTAAGGTGAATTCATTGTCATGTTCCCACAAGGTTGATTAATCGTGAGCACGGGACCCAGATCATGCTCACAAACAATAACAACCTGCTGGTCTCCAACTGCTACATGTGTTAGTACACAAACTGAAACGGACAGATTTGGTATGTGGATAAGGCTCAATTCTTGTGATGTTACTTTGTTTAGTACCTACTTAATATAAGGTAAGCAGAGAAGTATTGCATTCCTCCAAAAAATTCGATATTATATATATTTTGGACCGGAGTACAATCCTTCACGCCTTTCTGTAACATTTTAATAACTTTGTATGCAAATTGTTGTCTGCCAGGTAAGTCATGTTATCCCAGGGTTCTTGATATGGTCTTCTTATAACAGATTTCGTCGCATTTGTTTACTTGTGATTATTATTTTTATTCTTCGGGTGTTCTCATTTGGAGGAACTTTCTAATGCTTCCGTTTTATTTCTAGCCGATTTTTCTATTTCTTCATTCCACATTCTTAGTCCCATTCTTTTAATGCTTCTTAAGCTGTTTTATATCACTTTTTCTCTATCAGCCTCTTGTTTTTCTTCCCCCATTTTCTAAAAGACTTATGCTTGGGTCTTATAATAGATTAATTTATGAAATATTTATTCTGTTTGCAGTTTTTCTTTTACTGATGCTGTTCCCCATCTTGTCCATATACTGAAGTTAGAAATTACTAAGTAATAATCTGATATATTGGCCTCTGTACCCTGTGTATATACATATCCCTTAGTAGTATTGGAACTTTTCTCATAAATTACGGATTTTATTATTATAACTACAATTACATTATTACGAGACACACCACATATATGGGTTATGGGTCGCTTTCAATCAGTAAGCACCAGCCGCCACTGTAAGAGTGTCACCCGCTGCGGCATCACTTGAGAAACGCCAAAAAGGAACACACAAGAAAAGGATCCTGCAATGGCGGAAGTAAAGATACAAACGTTCTTGCAGGCACGGAACAAAAAAGCAGCGGGATATGACGTACGTACGTAGGTACGAGTGAGGGGGAGATATTGTGCTACCTGTGCTCAGGACCACCTGCCTAGCACCTCAACTCAAACTCTCAGCGGTAGTTCAGAGAGTTGAACCTTATTATGAGAGTTCAAACACAAATGTAGGTACTCAATTTTCAAAACTGAAAGCGTTGCAGCAAATCTGGAGTGTGTCCTAAATTTTCTACATTCATGATTTGTCAAATGATCGACCTTTTGCATCTATTGTCCTAATGGTTTGTAAAATAGTGTTTGCCTGGAAGCTTAAGAAGGTTCCGTCCTCTTAACGTGATCTTAATTTCTTTCAGTGTGCTCTTCCCCTAGTTCTTCTCGAGGTCGATCTGTTCTAGAAACACCCAATAAGAACCCTAAATATCTTTCATTGGTTTTACTTATCTATCTCCGTAGTTCAGTGCCTCTGGCGCTCTGGGATTTCTCCCCAGCTGGAAGGTCTGGCACGGAGTGCACTCCGCCTCGTTAGGTCCCTGAGAGGTCAGTTGAGGAGCTACTTGATGAAGAAGTAGCGACTGCAGGTTGCGAAGGCCACATAACTGGTCGGCCGGGCTCGCGGCGTTGACTACATCCAACCCTCAACAGCAGTGCCAAAGTGGTATTCGGAGAAGACAGTTGGTGAGAATCCAACTCGTCAACATGACGTCCTTGTAAGATTTTTCCATTGCCGGAAAAAAACTGCTGCTGCTGCTGCTGCGGTTGAATTTTCTATCCATTTTTATGTATTCAGTAATTTACCTAAAATTTAATTTCCGATGTCTGTATTCTGGTGTGAGACTTTCTTTTTCTTATTGTCCACAATTCCTAGTCATAAGTCAGAGTAGATATTGCCATGGTTTTGTAGACTTTAACTATGGAGTCTTTACGAGGTTTGTTTTTAGCGTTATTTTTAATGTGGTTGTTATGTCGTTGAATTTACTTATCTTTTTGCGCTGTCAGGTTCTTCCTCGTACGAAACATTACATCCCAAGTACTTGAAATGCGACACCTGATCGAATATTACGTCATCTAACATTATGTTTGGTCTAACAGGATAAACTCCTTTGAAAGCCATCATAGAAAGACTGCGAAACCATACGCAATACTCCAGGGATACATCAGCGCATCCGGGTTTCACTACGACGATGGGTTGATTTTATTTTATTTGAGACTGTCTTGTAGAAGGGAATAAACGCGTTTCATTTAGATTCTTTATCTTCCTTTGTGGAGCGGCTTCTGTTATTCTTTACTCTTGGCATGCTTGATGAATGTGTTTGTGAAACAATTCTTTTTAAAATGTGTTTATCAACTAATTTATTTCGTGGGATAAGTAGTCTTAGTCCGCAATTTCATAAGTTCACGAAACAAGGTAGTGAGGATGGTGATGACTATATAGGCGCAGCAAGTAGCAATCTGTAGACACTGTGCCCTAATGTACCAGCTTGTTTTTTCCCTTATAAATTCGGATGCCTAAAAATGGAAGATAACCTAGAGTTTCAATTTCCATGGTGAACTAAATGCTATTGATGTGGAGAGGAAGGCTTGTAGAGTTGCCAAATCACAAATGTGTCATCCGCATCTCTCATAAATGAGATTTATTCCTTTATGTAACCTTATAGTATTACAAATCTTTACGTAAGTACTTGTAGTATTTCTAGAAATTTGAATATTTGGGATGCTGAGTGTAGAAATCGCATTCAAATTTAGGAGTCATATACATTGGCAGTATTTGTGAATTTGATGAATAATGTAACTACCTACATTTTCGGTGGGAAAGTGTTCCTTCCTTTTACATATTTAAACGTGTTAATGTCAATAGAACTGCTCTGGAGGAATACAGCGTTTGATTCTTAAGTCCTCGAGAACATTCATTTGTTCTTCAACAAGTGTGCACTTCCACCAAGCTCAACAATGATGGTATGAGCAAGACAGGGAAGAGGTTATCTTTGTGAAATTTCTCATTGTTGAGAAAGTTGACTAGCATGCTAGAAGCCCCGCTGGCTACAGTTGCTAATTACGGGGTTTTCAGCCATATATAGAGGTTTTGGTTACTACTCCTGCGGTGAGAAGGATTTAAAATGCGTCCATCAGGAACTTTCATTATAGAAACAGTTATAAATAACGATTATATTCATATATCGAAACTTAGACCATACAGCGTTATCAAAGTGTGTGTGTGTGTGTGTGTGTGTGTGTGTGTGTGTGTGTGTGTGTGTGTGTGTGTGTGTGTGTGTCTGTGTGTGTGTGTCTGTCTGTGTCTGTGAGAGAGAGAGGGAGTGCGCTCATCCATTTACACTTTGGCTATCGAAGAATAAGGAAGTGGAAAGTAAACAGTCTATCTTCTAAAAAACCAAACCTCAGAAATTCAGATAGGTTCATTTGCTCAGCCCACACAGTCTGCATACCGTGATATTGTTAGTGCAATACTTGCATAGTAAACAAATAGACTACGTGAGCAAATTAGCACTTCAAGCCCCCCCCCCCCCTACCTTCTCATACCTCAGTCCCCTCTAGAGTTCTAGCCCATTCCTGGAAGAGCGTTAGCTTATGTAGCCGTGGAAATTTTCCACAGGAGGCCAGAACGTTCGAGGAGCTTCCAGAAGATTCCAGTTATCTGGCGATAGCACTTATGTATACGCTGAGTGAATGCGCTGCTTATCTCTTTACCGCTGCGACTGCCCTGTACCGGCCTCCTGATAACTTTGGACCATAACCGCTGCCTCACAATATGAATGAGCTAAAATTCATTTTAGACAATAATTGCAGCTTTTAGGCTATATTTATGGAGTCTAGTTTCAACTTAAGCCTTATTTCGGAAATATCCTTATGGCTAGCAAAATTTAATGGCTGATAGCTCAACACAACATCCAATTACAGACTTGCCACGCCTTGCGGTGCTGTGTAGTTAAATATGCTGTGAAATTACGCTGTAAAATCGATGGTATAAATATTATTTGCGGCCACAAAATTTATTAGCACAACAGGAAAGAGTAGTTTTCAGCTATCAGGGTCATTAAATTTTCTGTCTGCCAAGTTGTAGTTAAAGACGGTTAAATAACAGTTTAAATTATTCATAGAAAATTACCTAGGAGGGATTTTAATAATAAATACATAAGGAGGTGTACTCCAATTACTTTTGGTTAATCAGATAACATAAATATTGTGACAAACCGACAAAAGTCCAGTCCAATTACTTAATCTCAGCATATTTTTTCTGAAACTTGTACACAAATACACAGATCTCTCTTATTGACGTTAACACAGTCCATAGTCCTTCGTGATATTACAAGTCACAACTGTTTGCTTCTAGCAACCTTGACTCACTCCTTTCACTGTCCTTCACTTTCTTTCTCTCTCAAACACTTAACTCGGACGATACGATCACTCACACTCAACTGCAACACACACTGAAACTAAGCACTTTGCTTCACCTCCTTGTATACTGAGCATGACGTAACAGGTCCTTTCTTGAACTTCTACAAATACGCCGGCTGCCGGACCTTTTTCGAATACTTTGGAAAATTATTTGTGTTGCCTCTCGATTGATATGTTGGCTCGTGTGAGTGGTGCGGGGAAGCTTGACCTTGAGCGCGTTTGTTACGCGCTACACCAGTGGGGTGGAGAAGTCTGGCCCCGACCGTCCTTTGTTGTGCTGCTGCCACAGTGAGCCGCCGTCACGCTATATACGAGATATTTACGAAGCGGAGTAGGAAACATATGCCGAGGCATCCACTTTATGACTAAGTACAGAACAAAATAACAAAGCACGCTGGTAATAACTCAATCACACGTTATCACGTCAGCTCAAAACTGCACTTTCAGAGCAGAAAAAACAAGTCAACTGCATGACCTTGTGCACAACTGTTGCGTTATTGTTTCTGGATGAGCAGTGGAAAAAACTGCGCAGCGGTTCGGATGTTTTTGTATATCTCTGTAGATATTTGAATAAATAATAAACATAGTTAGAATTAAAGGGACCAAGAAAATGAGATACACTGCATTTCTCCGTATGGAGCGTCAAACACTGTTGGCTTCTGTATCTAACAACGACAAGTTATACCAATGATAGGTATATGTACGTATAAGGCAGCGGAGAAAAACACCAAAGAAACTAACAAAAACACCTCGAGTATTTTAAGTGGTTTTACAAGGTGCAAAAAATAAGAAACCGGTCTGCAATATTTGCACATCTAAATCTAGAATCCCAACGAGAAACTAAACGACGTTTGTGCATTAATTTTGCAGAAGCTGTCTTCTGTAAACACGTGGCAATAAAACACTTGATTGGAGAGCCACCAGGAAGTTTATGACTTTCCTAGCACAGAGGGCAAAGTGATAATAAATAAGAGTAACCGTAAACACGACATACAGCTGCATATACGTACTGTGATATCGACAGCTTAAGAAGATAAGGCGCACACTTCTGTCGGACTTATAAGTACTCTTATCGCTTTCTGCAACTACTTCCGTCTTTGATAATTACTGCGATGATGTGTTCTTATGTGGCAGCTTTGTCAATTGAACCCATCCATCATTACGGAAAAAAATGTGTTACACTCACATGACTTTCTCTACTCTTGTGCAAACCATTCTTACAAACTGTTATTTCTCAAATACTGTCGAAAAATGGTATTTAAGTTTAATATCTTTCAAGGATGCAACACTAAAATTTTGAAGAAAATTCCTCCACCCTAAACTACCCTTTACGTGGAAAATTTTTCGAAAATTTTGAATTTCTCGAAAATGCTTCTAACGATTTTGATTAAACTGCCATATGTTTAAGATATTTTTATGCCAAATGAAATTATATTTCGAATTTTCTGGATATAGCCCTAGTGCTGTTTACTCTTGATGACTTTTGCATAACTGGTAAACCGTAAGAGATAGACCAAATCTTACTGTACCAAAAAATGTAGATCTCACTAAAACATAAATGATTTTTTTGGAGTGAACCATTTCGGAGATATTCCTTACTATTTATGCGAGTTTTGCAATACTTTTACGTTTGTCATATGGAAGGCCGTTATTAATTTTTACTTTCTCTACTGGTAAGTAGGGGAAGTATTGTATTCCACCCAAAAATTCGATGTCGACATTTCACCGGAAATATATATTTTGAGGCCCCCTGAATCCAAAAAAGCATTTTTAGAAAAAGGCCCGTGTGTGTGTCTGTGTGTCAGACTGTGGACAGCATAACTCAAAAACGAGAAGTCGGTTAAAAACCAAAGTTGGTATTTAAGTTTAATGTCTTTCAAGGATGTGACACGAAGATTTTGAAGAAAATAGCACCACCCTAAACTACCCTTTAGATGCAAAATGTTTCGAAAATGTTGATTTTCTTGAAAATGGCTCTAACGATTTTGATTAAAATGTCATATGTTTGCGATATTTTTATAACAAATAAAATGTATATGTTGAATTTTCTGGCTATAGCCCCTGTAGTTGTATTTACTCTGGACGACTTTTGCATAACTAGTAAACCGTTACAGATAGACCAAATGTCACTGTACAAAAAATGTAGATCTTGCTAAAATACACAATTTATGCCTCAATAAATTTTCTTGTAGGGTGAACCATTTCGGAGATATTCCTTTTTATCTGCGTGAGTTTCGGAAAACTTTGAACTTTCGTGAAATGGATTATCGTTGTTCATTTTTTATATGTTAAGTGTGCAAAGACAACAGAATCTCAAACATTTGACTATCGCACAAAGTGTACTGTATTCTAACATTCCCCTTCCACATAAAAGGAAATAAGGAATAAGATAATTTGTACAAATGTTTATCTCAACTAACACAAAGAACATATAGAGATAAGAGCTTGTAAGAAAGGTTAGTACAAGAGTAGAGAAAGTCATGTGAGTGCAGCACATCAGATTTTTTATATCTTACTCGTGCAAAGAGAACGGAATCTAAAAGCTTCAAAAGATTTGACTATCGCTCAAAGCCTAATGTGTTTCAATATTCCTTCTGCACCGAAAAGAAAATGAGCAATACGATATTTTTTTGCAAATGTTTATCTCGACTAACATGAAGAAGATATAGGAATACGAGTTTGTAAGAATAGTTAGTACAAAAGTAGAGAAAGTCATGTGAGAGCAACATATAATATTTTATTACTTAAAATATGCAGCAGGTTGTATTTTAATATTTGATCAATGAAATCTTAGGCTATATATGTACCCCTAAGAAGCACAGCCAGAGTAACGTTGAGATACTCATCGGAGTAAAAGGTTTTTGGTTAATTTCGTATGTCGGCGACTGTTCCTGTGATACAATATGCGGTTTGCTGCAGTCTCTAATGAAGCAGCTCTGCACAGCAATTAACCCATGCGGTGATACCGCTAAGATCACGTACATTAAACACATGATGCGCGATAAATCATTACAGCACGACTTTAGTGGTGCCTGGCCCTAAGGTTCAATATCCTATGCCACAAGGGCCCCTTCCATCTGACGACACAAAGGCCACGTATCCCCCTTTAAACACAAATTGCCCTTTGGCTGGCCACAGTCTACTCAAAGATTTCTAGCTCAGATGGTTTGTACAGCCTACGGTCAGGCATTTCCTACGTCTGTGTTGTATTGTATTGTATTGCCCCTAATTCAGTAAGTCTCGGAACGTAACTTGCATGGCAGCCGCCTTGTTTATCACCGGTCGTATATTAAGGAAATCCATTAGGAAATCTACTTAATTCTGAGAGTAAATGTAAATGGGTCATTACTCACTCTTATACACACTATTCTTACAAATGCTTATTTCACTATACACATTTTAATCGACATAAGCATTTTCAGAAAGTATTTTATTGCGAATTTTCTTGTAGGTGCAAGGGGAATATTTTAATACAGTGGGCTTTAAGCGATAGTCAAATGTTTTAAAAGCTAGTTGCTTTGATATTCCATTCTCTTTGCAAGACCAACAGATAAGGAAAAAAAGAATAACATATTCCTATTTGGGCAAAGTATAAGTATTGATAAATTCAAAGAAATAATAAATATCTGGGAAATGGTTCACTCAAAAGAAAAAAGACGTAAATTGTCTGTTTTAACGAGATCCAGATGTTTTATTTAGTAAGTGTTGTCTATCTCTTACTGTTTAGCATTTATACAAAAATCATCCCGAATGAAGAAGTCTTCCTACAACATTCCTAGACTTACAAACTGCCATGGAATCGCCTGTTTGTGTCCATCCCTGGATACTGATAGTCTGTTCCTCCGAATGAAGGAGTGGAGTGGGGTGTAGCTGCTCATTGCGTAAGCGTCTCCAAAGAGACAAGGTTGGACATCCCTGTTCTACAGCTTCATAGACTGAAAGTTTTGGGCTTCTCTGCAATAGTGCTTAACTCTGTGTGTTTCCTGATCAGTTTTATTAATTTCTCTGCTATGTATATTAAATGGGGGAAGTATTGTATTTGACCCAAAAATTTGATGTCGAGATTTCATCGTATGTTTTGAGGCTCCCTAAATAAAAAAGCATTTTTAGAAAAAAAGTCCGTGAGGGGGAGGGGGGCAGAGGGGGGGGCAGAGGGGGGAGAGAGAATTAAAATTAAAATTATTTTTGTTCTTTAACGACGCTGTCAATTGCCAGGATCACATCAGCGTCGCCGGTGTGCCGGAATTTTGTCCCGCAGGAGTTCTTTAACATGCCAGTAAATCTACTGACATGGAGCTGTCGTTTTTAAGCACACTTAAAAACCTTCGGTCTGGGCCGGATTTTAACCCGCGACCTTGGGATCAGTAGGCCAGCGTCTAACCAACTGAGCCACCCAGACCGACGGGAGAGAGAGAACTGTATAACTCAAAAACCAAAATTCGGCTAAACACCAAACTTGATATTTAAGTTCAGCGTCTTTCAAGGATGTGACACGAAGATTTTCAAGAATATTTCCTTACCCTACACTGCTGTTTACATGGAACATTTTTCGAAACGTTTGATTTCCTCAAAATGACTAACGACTTTGGTTAAAGCGCTATATGTTTAAAATATTTTTATGGCAAATGAAATCTATATTTTGAATTTTCTGGCCATATCCCAGGTAGTCCCGTTTACTCTTGACTTTGAATAATTGGTAAGAGATAGACCAAATCTTACTATATTTATATTTATTTATATTATTTACTATATTTATTCCCTGGAAAATGAAGATCCTGTAAGTAAAGTGAGCCCTGTTCGGTTGTTTGTGCTATTATTGTTTACTATCACGGACTACACAGGGTAGTTCAACTGTCTTTCACCGCAAGTCAGGCTGAGAGGTAGAACACGCCACTGGCCTCTCTTCCGCCGTGACTTTCTGCACGGAGGGTTATCTACTTACGGCGGGGCTGGCTCCAGGGGGCCACCTGGTACAATTCAAAATTACCTGCATATGTGTGTTTTATTTTGACTCCAATATGATCTTTTCTAATATTCGGTCTTTGCAAATTCTGTTCAATAAGGAAGTCCGAAGTGCAAACGCTCTCAAAATAAGAAAACAGGTTTCAATGTTCCAAGGCCTTTTTATCAGGCTTGAGGTTCTTTTACGTGCCATAAACATATGACAGTGGCCACCGACTTTGCTTCCCTTCCGAAGGAGGTCATGCTAAGTAGTCTTACACCCGAAAAAATCCATAATCTTCTACCGGGTTTGAACCCTCGATCTCGGGTTACCCTTAGGCTATGAAGGTCGACATGATTATTTTTATTACTGTTTCACAAATAATAATGAATAAAAAGAGCATTTAGAAATTTCGGAAGTGCACATAATCTCGCCTATCTGAAGAGTGAGAGATTAATGAAGTGCTGTTTGTGTTGGTAAGATGATAAAAGAATACAAGTAGACACTTTCAATTGGTTATAACGTAGTTAGCGGAACTTTGACCTTGTCCATTTTCCGAATAGCTTCGAGTTTGGAATTTTCCATGCACGAAATGCTTAGTCACAAAATAAGATAAAAAATGAACATGTTTATTCCTAAACAGTTTGAAAAGAACCCAAAAACTCTGTGAATGAATTCAAGGTTCTATTGGTCATATTTCTGGTCAACAGAAAAGGTCCAGTTACAGACCTCTAGTGTTAGAGGGCAGAGTGGGGAGTGTAGATATCGCTTCTAGGGCACTATGCCAGTAAAAACCTCCACCGGATGGGAATGAATTAGATGAGGTTTTCGCGGTCTCGCGTAGCACCCGCGTGAGTCGGACGATGGACACTTGCAGCAGGTAAAAGGTGAAGTCCTAGGCTGCAGCCGTGAGAAGGTGTCCTGACTGCAGTACTAGAGGCTAGACGGAAACATAAGGAGAGCTGAGGACTTCGTGATCAGACCGAAGACGTCAAGAGTATACGAGATTCCAAGTGTTCAACATACGAGGTGGATTTTTTGGGCGCTTTCTATCGTGCTACAGAAGTTTCCATGGTCCAAGATGACTTTGAACTGATGATGGTGTCCATTACGGACATCATCAAATAGACATAAAATAATTGTCAGTTACAAACAAAATTAAAAACTTTTTAACATGAATAAATTATATAAATTAGTCAAATGTATACAATTTGTTAAGCGGCAGGCACCAACGGTTCCATCTGTCTGATTTACCTAAACTAAACATGCGAACATTTTCCCAGTATCTTTATCGTTTTCATTACTAAATAATTGAAGGAGACATATTGAAGCACTTTGTCATCGACTATTTTCGACCTTATTGGTATTTTCTCCCAGTCTTTTGTCTTTTCTTTTTATGTTTCTATGTTATAGTTTTTTTCTTATTTGCTGGGGCTCTAATGACCTAGCTGTCGACGGGCCCTTAAACCCTAATCACTCACTCACTCACTCACTCACTCACTCACTCTTATTTGGTTAAGGTGGTGTACTGAACGTATAGATCATCTTCTGTTTCTTGAATTATTACTACGTCATCAACATACAATAAAACAATCTTTGTATATTACGAGTATTATACTCTGCCATACATCCTTACTTTTTAAATGTTTTCACTTTCCTTATTTATGTTTGAAACTATCTCATTGTATAGTTTAATTCTATAGTTTATAACAAATCTAAAATACGCCAGATTTTCAAGTATTGTATAGTATAGCATTCCCTTTTGCAATAGTGATATTTTAGGTCAGAAACACAGATGATTCAAAATCAACAGATTGTGGCTAGAAGGAAATCAATTTTTGACATCCAGTTGATATACAATGTAGATACATACTTGCTTGCAGAGGAAGGCAGACATGCTCTCTCACTTGAGAGTCCTTCACTTGCATCCAGAGGCATATGTGAGTTGAATCATGATTCATTAAAATGACATGACATGACCCACCAGTGGACGGAAGAGCACTCTTGAATCACTGGCAGTGGGGTCGATCAAGAAGTATCGCAGAGGACAATTCCGATGCAAATGTTACCAGCTGCATGCGTCGCAAATTATTACTACTCTGTCACTCCACTATTTCTGTCTGCTCTGTGATGAAGACGACGACGCCGAAAAAGGTCGGGTGCTTTGGTTGTGATTAACGCCCCTCCGCAATGCATGTACGGCTGGGAAGTTGAAAACCTAAGAATTGCCCCAAAAAAACCTAAAATAACCTAAACGAACAGTAAAAATGAGATACAAATTATTTCGTATTTATAATTTAAATACATATTCAAGTAATGAAATTAATGCTTGACATAGGCAATACAATAGTTATTGTTAAAGCAAATTTGAGTCATTTACCCCCAAAATGCGTTGCTTATGTACTCTTGCTATAAAATAACACATATCTACATATTCCAGTGAGATATTGACAATCATTTAACACCCCAAAAGTTATTTTAAATAGAATTATTCATTTTTGCTTAAAAATACAACATACTGGTGGTATGAAACATACAATACGAAAAGCTTTATGAATGAAATACTTGTTCTTAAGTCATATTTTTAGATTGTTATACTACTTTGCATACAAATCATTGTCTGTTCGAGGGAAGGTGAAATTGCAGAGTCAAAACAAGCCTAAAAAGACGATTAAAAACAAATAGCCGAAAAACCGTAACAGGGACAAATAAAACCCGCCATTTTCGGGCCTAAAGTGACTATATTTTTGAAGTATCTATACCGATATTATAGAGAGGACATTTGTTTGTGTATATAGGGTAACCTCAAAAAAGCCAATTTTAGTAATTCTATACTCACTGAAAAACTCAATTCGTTCTGATGGACATGTGGCTATGAAGCACCTTATAATTTCACTTCATAAATAACTAAAATATTAGAAAGAATTTACAAAACTTGAATAGGAACACATTGTAACGTGCTTGTGAAGAAGGCCGCCATTTTAGTTGAGAATGCCATGGACTAGAATACAGAGTATAAATAAGTTGGTGTACTCCATAGAGTATACAAGCACAAGCAGTTTACATTTTATTGCAAGGAGTTTACATAGATGGCCATGAGTCCATGATGTAATACTCCAGCAAACGGAAGACAGTTTAAAGAACGACAGTCGATCCTTTGTTTAATTGCCACTTACTGCAAATGTGTCGTAATCAAGTTCGTTAGCAGAGCACGGAAAATAATAAATTGTATAAAGGGAAAATACTGCTAATACTGGAAATCTATAAACCGGTATTTTATATAAACTCTCGATGTTCCATAGATTGACATCTGTATCTTATTTTTCTTGATGATAATATGCATTAAAACAAAAGCCTTCTCCCCTAATTGATAGTTCTTGTAAACTTACAACCACTACAATTAGTAATACTTATTATAGGTATGTTTTCTCTATTATCAGGAGTATTAATTTTTACAATGCTGCCTCAAGACCAGCCCTCGAGTTTAACTGTATAAATAAACATTCCTCGACTTTTCTGAAAGTACATCTTGGAGTGCTTTTAAAAGTTTTCCTGATGAATGGTGAAAATAATTTTCTTCATTTATTTTTACTTTAAATTCATATATAAAATAGCATCTAAAGTTGCAGAATATAACAACAATATTTTTAATGTATCGTGTCTTTTTCCCAAAGCCTACATTACTGTAGGCTACTGTACTGTGTCGTGCAACAAAATATATAAATGTGAATTGGAATTGTTATCTGGATCAGCATGCAGTAGTTAGCGTTTGTAAGATGAGTAGGGAAAAGTCATTTGAATGAAACATCACAATTTTTTCGCGAGCGAGTAATGCATTATAGCTGTCCATTGTCTGCAGGAACAAAGGATCATATCGAATGCCAGAGGGCAGGCCGTGTTAACACCATCTTACATATTAGAACAGGTGTACTTATATCTAGAGATCTAATCTCTATGAAATCTAGTCTGTGTGACCTTGTGACGATCCTATCTGCCAATGGCACAGAGTTGAACGACCACAGTGATTCAGGAACTTGTGTCGCCCCCTCATTCCATTTGCATATAGCACCACAAGAAAGAATTAACTCACACTGAACTGCAGACACTCAGGTGCACATCTGACATCTTGTATCTTTAAAAACAGTTACCAAATTATATTTTACTACTCTACATCTCTTCAAGATACAAAACCAGCGTTTCGTCTACGGTAGTTTAGTAAATATTGCTGCAAAAAGGATTAAATTCTTTGTACAAGCTGAGATTTTCACAGCGTGTTGGAATACAACTAAGTTTTTCTACTGATAAATCCTCTTACCACTCCAATTAGAATACAAAAATTAATTTTTTCTTCACAATGTATAAAGATTTTAACTGTATTGCACATAGTTTGAAGGTTCTAACTCAAAAACCATAATATAAAGTGTAATGTTCCATACAATTTCCTTTACATACTAGAAATTTATGAAAAATATTTTATAGGTTACATAACAGAGGGGAAGACCTCGCACACGAGAATTACATAGATCTATTGTGGTTCTTCAGAAAGAAGCATTGAAGTGAGGGAGCCAGAAAAGGCTACAGGTCGCAAGCAGACATACCAGGAACGCGCGGAAGTTTCAGGTTCGAAAACCCGTCCTACTACTACAGCTGCCTATGATGAACGACCCGTCAATCAAGCGGCCTTCTAGTCTCCCGAGTACTCTTCCCTATGAACAAGCATCCGTGCCACCTTTCTGCCAACGTCATACGCCAGGAAAGCTAGAAGAACACCTGAAAAATGAAGAGGGAACGTAATAAAAGGGAAATTATGGAAATAAAAGAGTGGAAAATTGGAAACCCCAACATTTGCCTATCGACTGGAAAAAATAGGCACGAAAAATCCAAGACCAGAATCGAACTAAACTTGGTATTTTGTTACAGTATCTACCAAAGATACGACACGAAGATATTCAACAAATCTCCCCACACAAAACTACCCTTTACATGGAAAATTTTTCGAAACTTCGGATTTTCTCCAACGATTTTGAATAACTTACCGTTTGTTCAAGGTATTTACGAGGCAAATAGAATGTACATCTTGAATTTCCTAGGAATAACCTGTGAAGCCCTCTTCATACTGAAGAAATGTTGTGTAAGCTTACACCTATAACCAAAAAGCACCACACAAAAAATGAACATCTCTCTAAAAATAGACAATCTATTATTATTGGTTTTAATTTTTCAGTACTTCTAAAAGCGATGTCGCTATTCACTTGTTTCTCGCGATATCGTGGAAACAGCATGGAAGTCGTAGACCAGCTATCATTCCGTTTCGTAATTATAGAAGTTATATCAAAATAAATTGTGGTGAATAGAGAAAGTAATGTTAACACAATTTTGGGAGACTTCAGAACATGTAATATCGGAAGTATCTGGATATCAAACTTCTTAGTGGAATGGGAGAGTGTCCAAGCTGGTGCCAGTGCAGCAGAGTTGAACAGACTTCCCACGTGCTACTGCGAGTGCATGCAGCGAACGAGGTGATGTCACTTCTGTTCTCTTTATTAATGTAACGAAACAGGAAAAACCTTGTGATTACAGACTTGAATAGCTCGGCCAATCAGGAAGAGTCAAAATGATTATAAGTAGAAAAGCCAGTCAGTCGCTAGCTAGCTCGCTCGCTCGCTTGATAAACATCGTTGGCAAGGAGCCACGGACGGGGTACGTTCACACATGAAGGACGTTGCTCTGGTGCATGCTCACATTAATGCCATACACGTCATTATTGCTCATGCAGGTGAGGAATTCGTTCTGCGTGCTTCTACGTTCGAATTCTTAGTCGTAGCGGAGACGTTTTCCGGCCCGGACGAAAGTGAGGTTATGTTGCAACGTGTGCGGTCTCTCAATGACCTCTCGACACGATACCGACCAAAAATTGCGTTGCGTTGCGTTGCGTTTCAAACACGCCAGTACGCATGTTTTCTGTTTCAGGTGTTGCACATATTCTTCTGTTGATGAGACTGAGAGCTTACTTCTTATGTAGCTCGTCAGCTTAATAACAAATGCACTTTTTACTTTCTCTACTGGTAAGTAGGGGAAGTATTGTATTCCACCCAAAAATTCGATGTCGAGATTTCACCGGAAATATATGTTTTGACACCCCCTGAATCTAAAAAAGCTTTTTTAGAAAAAAAGTCCATGTGTGTGTCAGTCTGTGGACAGCATAACTCAAAAACGAAAAGTCGGTTAAAAACCAAAGTTGGTATTTAACTTTAATGTCTTTCAATGATGCGACACAAAGATTTTGAAGAAAATAGCCCTTTACATGGAAACTTTTTCGAAAATTTTGATTTTCTTGAAAATGGCTCTTAACGATTTTGATTTAAATGTCATATATTTGAGATATTTTTATGAAAAATGAAATGTATATCTTGAATTTTCTGGCTATAGCCCCTGTAGTCGTATTTACTCTGGACGACTTTTGCATAAATGGTAAACCGTTAGAGATAGACCAAATCATACTGTACAAAAAATGTAGATCTTGCTAAAATACACAATTTATGCCTCAATAAATTTTCTTGTAGGGTGAACCATTTCGGAGATATTTCTTGGTATATGTGTGAGTTTCGGAAAACTTAAAACTCGTAAAATGGAACATCGTTGCTCATTTTTTATATGTTAAGCGTGCAAAGAGAACGGGATCTCAAAGCTTTAAAAGATTTGACTATCACAAAAAGCCTACTGTATTTTAATATTTCCATTGCGCCTACAAGGAAATAAGCAATAAGATAATTTGTACAAATGTTTATCTTAACTAACACGAAGAAGACATAGGAATAAGAGTTTGTAAGAATGGTTAGTAGGGCGGCGTCGTGGCCGAGCGGTTGGCGTGCTCGCCTACCACCTAGGCGGCCCGGGCTCGATCCAAGGGACAAGCATGTGGTATTCGTGGTGGACGAAGCGGCGTCAGGGCCAGTTTTCTCCGGGTGTTCGGTTCCCCCCGCCACTCATTCCACCAATTGCTCCATTATCACCTTTCTAATCATCCATTTCGGCTGCATTTCATATCATCCTCTTCCTCACTCTTATACCTGATGCTTGGCTGAGCACCCGCTTCCAGGTCTTCACTCTGTCCGGTCTAGAGGTTTCTGTACACCCCGGCAGGTGCGTGACCCTAGGCACTGACTTGTAAGTCCTAGGGGTGTAAGTCCTACATAAGGGGAGGGTAATAAGAAGAATGGTTAGTAGAAGAGTAGAGAAAGTCACGTGAGTGCAACACATCAGATTTTTATTATTGTTCTGTTATATAGTGATTTGATAGAATTAAGCAAATTAGGAGGTATTTTGTACTCTTTCAACATTTTTCATATACTTATTTAAATGACAAATGACAATGTATGTGTGTTTAACTGTTGGTTTTTACTGGCTTTCATTAGGAAACATCCTCAAATTTACTCCCACATTCATCTTTCCAGACTGTGGAGCCTAGGAAATGACTAATTACAACAATATTCTCCAACCTCAGTCGGAAATCGAACCCGAGACCACGTGTTAACCGAGAACGCTGACCACTACAGAGGCAGTCTGATATTCTCTCAGGTCTTCCAGAAATATCCATTTCAACACATTTGTAATTATGAAAACAATGTTTTCAATGAAAATTATTTCATCTACAGCAGTAGTTCCCAAAACTGCTGCCCACTTGGGCATTATATATCCGCAAGGGTGTAGAGGTAACTCAGGACAAACATAATAATTATATAAATAAACAAAGTGTTGATTACAGTAAACTTTTGATACATTTTTTCCACACGTTAGTGCTATAGAAATCATTTTATCACTCGCACGTCACGAATACATATTATACATTCTAACTCATGAATGACGCATATAGAATGGCCATTTGTTGCAGTTAATTGTTTTTTAATGTTTTCTTGATTGGTTTGTATGTATGTGGGTAGCTTATCGAACAGATGCACACCAGTTACTTTAGGGCACCTGGGAGATTTCTTGGAGAAAATAATTAATCACAGTTGAAATAAACTTAACAACCCCCATAATCCTCGATATAGCCGCAAGATAAACGCCTCAATAACGAACCTTGCTGCCATAATCGCCGATTTCACCATTAGTTTACTTTGTCGTATTGGTATTTTATAAGAAATTGTGGCAGAAATCAAATGACCGTCAGGAGAAAGGAGATTTGAGCTGTGCATTTGAGTTAAGGGGTTTTAAACACTTTAAAAAACCAAACTGAATGACATTTATTTAGTTTAATAAGTAAAACAAGGGCAGAATAGGTAATGTGTTCAGAAGACCTCTTCATTCTGGATGGTTTTTGCATAAATGGTAAAAATAAGAGACACACAAATAAAGAATATGAATCTCGTTAAATCACACAACTTAGGTCAAATAATTATTTTCTTTTCATTTTTGGATGAACCTTTACCGAGATATTCTTCATTATTTGTCTGAATTTGTCAAGAATTATACATACTTTATCAAATAGGAATACGTCACTGTATCTCTTAGCCTTGCAAACAGATCCTAATTTCAAAGCCGTCGCATAGCAGCCAGTTCTTAAAACATTTTGCTATCGCCTAAAGCCTAGTGTTTTCCATATTTCCCTTGCACGTAGAAGAGAATTAGCAATAAGCTAATTACTGAAAATGCTTATGTCGATTAAAATGAAGTAGATAAATTATTTTTTTCATTATTCATTGTTCCCGAGTTGTGACCATACAGTGTAGGTATTCTGGGGTAGCAGTTTAATGTGAGGGTTTAATTCGTAGCTTGCTGAAAGATCCGACTACTTCAGCAGAGATACTTGAATGACAAACTTTTAATTAGCAATTCATACCGAAATCTTGAGGTCTCTCTTCTACATCTGTGTGAATCCCCAAGGATTTCTTCACTTTACCTGTTTCAGTAATTTAATTGGTCTAAGCAAGGGACGAAGAAAATTACTGCTTTAGCCATCACTGCTTTGTCTACCTAATCTTCAATATCGTAACCACCAAGAAGGATTTAACAACTCAGAACCATCAATCCGTTTTACTTTCTCTACTACGTATAGTCAGTAGAGGAAGTATTTTATTGACCCCAAAAATTCGATGTCGAGATTCCACCGGAAATATATTTTGAGGCCCCCTGAATCCAAACAAAGCATTCTCAGAAAATTGTGTGTGTATGTGTGTGTGTGTGTGTGTGTGTGTGTGTGTGTGTGTGTGTGTGTGTGTGTGTGTGTGTGTGTGTGAACAGCATAACTCAAACACGATAAACAGTTAAAACCAAAGTTGATATTTAAGTTTAATATCTTTGAAGGATGCGGCACGAAGATTTTGAAGAAAATTCCCCCAGTCTAAACTCCCATTTACATGGAAAATGTTGATTTTCTCAAAAATCCATACTTAAAATGCCATATGCTTAAGATATTTTTATGACAAATTAAATGCTCATCTTGAACTTTCTGGCCATAGCCTATGTAGTCCTGTTTACTCTTGATGACTTGACTCATAAGAGATGAACCAAATTTTAGTATACAAAAATGTCAAATGATCTTTTCGTGAAGTGATCATTTCGGAGATAGTTTTGTTGTTTGTCAAAATTTTATAATACTTTAGAGACCGTCCTGAAATAGCACGTCATTATTAATTTTTTTTATCTCGTGGTCGTGCAAAGGGAACGGAATTTCAAGATCATATAGCAACAAGTCTTAAAACATTTGACTATAGCTTAAAGCTACTGTGTTCCTCTGGCACCTACAAGAAAATTGGCAATAAGGAATCTTACATCAGAGATAAATGTCCCAAGGATGTAAGACTCCATTGTGGTCTAACCAGGAAAAGTACGAATCAGCTGGGAAATTTAATGTCGTACTGGCAAGTTGGCCATGGTAGCTTAGTGGTTAAAGCAGCCACTCGATAAGTGGAAGATCCGTGGTTCAAATCCTGGCTATTGCATTGAATTTTTCAGTCCTGATTCCACCTCATAAACTATTTTGTTTGCTAACTACATTGAAATTGTTAGGAACATGTCAGCGCCGCCGGTGTGCCATAATTTCGTCCCACAAGAGTTCTTCTACATGCCAATAAATCTACTGACATGGACCTGTCACTTTCAAGCACAGTTGAAAACCTGCGGTCTGGGCCGGGTTTGAACCCACGACCTGGCGGATGTTAGTCACAATGGATCAATATAAACGATACTGTTACACAACGAACTATTTAAATCTAAATTTTCTGTCTTAATAATAAAAATATTGAATACTCCCTACGCAATGTTAAATTAAAACAATGTATATTACAATATAAATATGTCGAGTAAAAGGTTCATAATAATGCTTCATAAGGGAACTGGCGGAAACGAAGATAAAACACATTTTAATCAAATAATTTGTTCCTTTACAGATAGGCGTAATTGGATAAAGATTCCAATGACATGCAGTGTCAATCAATTTTTCGTTTGTGGAAGTTGACAGCCTGGCGCCTATCTGCCGAATTAATACTAATCTGGATATCCGGACATCAGTTTTATCTGTTACTGATTAGCAAACAGGCAGCTCAATCCATCAACTTCAAATCAAGTGATGCTGTCATTACAAGGAGACAGACATGCGCAATTCCTTTGCGGTAAAAAAAAATATACGTGACTTGCGGAACAATAGACTCAGGTAGAGATAGTATCAATATTTCCATCTGTCAAACGTTTCTTCAGATCTTTCTTATAAAATGCACAATCTTTGCTTTCATTTGCTGCACTACAAAAATAAATACTAACACTTTAGTTTCACCAGTGGTTTCCCATGAATGTCTTATCTGTAATGCATTTTTATACGTTTCTTGTCACACTTATGAAGACGTGTCCAAATCATACTTCTCTGCATTTTGAAAAAAATTTTTAATTTTTTTAGTTTTGAATTCCGATTCCTCCTAATTTTTGGAGTGCTGGTCACATATATTTTATCAATTTTCTTCTATGACGTCCAGATTTCTTAAACAATTAAAAAAGTTTTCATATTAGGTTATCTTCCTCTATATAAGATAATCGACATGCTTAAAAACGCGGTGTATATTAGAGTTATGTAATTGCAGGCATAATATACATACATTTCACAAAATTACTAGCAATTAATATAATTTATATTATTTTACAGAAACACATGTTCTTTACGCATTTGTTCCATAAGAATGAGAGGTATTTTGCATTTATAAGAAACCAACAATTGTCTTCATTCATGTTAGCAGTTTAACCATCGTAGTCATCTTTATTCAATATTTTTCAATACTTCGTAAAAATTCACCTATTCCTCGTTGTAAAATCCCAAACAATCTGGAAAATAGTCCATGTGAGCATGTAACTTCTTCAAACTCTTATTACAATCTAGCTTTCTCAAATTTTCCAACATGGTGCTCACAGTGATTTTGTCTCTGCACTTATGCCAGGCTTGCTTTTCTGTTTGGCTCATTGTGTCCTCAAAATCGGTGTCATATGTTCCTGATCTGAGTTTCAGTAAAAACACCTACTTTCGGCTTATTTAGGGTCATTCTGTAAAATAAACTGTTCTTGTCTAGGGCACACACAAACTGTCTCATGATACCCAATTTTACGAAACAGAAGTTGTTGATTTTCTAGAAAACCTTACGTGATAGGGGAGAAATACATTACACCGTTCAACTAAATGAAAAAAAAAATAATAATAATAATTGAGAACATGAATTTATTTGAAAGCATATTTGATGCAGCGGAATATTATTAAAGGAACCTTGATCATGTTTCATTAATTAGTTTATTTTAAAATTAATCATACTCACTGTTGACACATTTAGATGTTGAAACATTTATTCTTTGAAACATTTGCATAACATTAATGAAATAGCTCCAATAAAATCGCCCTTTATTGAAGGATAAGTTGTTATCTTCCAAATTGTAATATAAATTTACAAACTTTTGCCCGATTCACATAACCGTAACTGTCCACCAACAATAATTACTTTACTAATGCAACTAGTCTTCTCCATAAAATGATTTATGCAAACACTGGTATCGTAGAAACATTTAGTAATTTTGTAAAAATAATATTTATCCAAAAATAAAATATTAAAAATGGTGTTATGGAACCTTGCACACGCCAATTTAGGTTTAGTAACTTTGTGTTTCCTGTCAGTTATTAGAAGATCAATAATATTTTAGATTTTACACTTTATAGAAGACGAAGAAAGACAGCAAAAGAAGAAACATTTCTTCTCATCGAGCTGGTGGTAAAAATGTTTGGAAACTTGGGTGCCTTTAATGAATCACCAAACAACGTTTGATGTGCCAGCTTGCAGTAAACAGTTGCATTCCTGGGTGTCCCCAGGGCGAGAATAATCGAGGGATTATTGTATCCCTCCCTCGTAAACTTGTTTCAATATCCCTGCCAGGGACGGCTCTTTTCTCCCCTCAAAGAATAACCGCATTGATAGACCGCGAGGGGAAATAAAAATAGGGAACCCTTGCAAGTACGATGATGTATTATGTATAGCTAATGGGTGCCCAAGTTTCCGTTCATGTTGACCACGGTGCTAATTCTGTGTGTTTGAGCGTATTCATTATTTCATGTGAAGAATCCATTTGTCTATTACTAAATGTGGGTGAGGGTCCAGTCGCAAGCATTGGTGACTATATAAAGGAAGAAAAATTGCGTATTCTGATATGGTCCGCAGCGACTAATGATATTCCAAGATATGAGTTTTGGAAATACACAATCTTCTGCCAACATAAGGCCCCTACATGATAAGTACCTCATAGTTCCAAAACTTAAGTTCTTATTCACATCTGAAACACTATTTTTACCACGTAACTTTCTAAATTCTAAGAATTCTTTTCTGTTTCTAATTTTGGGAACGTACACATTTGAAAACTCTGATTTCTGATGGTTCTGAATTCCACGTACTGGAACCTTGATATAATTAGTTTCTTGCTGACCGATTTCTCTGAAACGTTAGTTTCCTTAGTTACTCTGACTTATAACTAACTGCTTCTAACTTCTCACCAGCCAGTCTGCTTATACATATAGTCTCTCAATCATCAGACTTTTCTGGAAACCAAAGTTTCTCGGCATTTCGAAAGTTTCTAGAGGTGCAACTGCGTTTGTTCTGAGCCGCCCATTGTTGTATATCTATTTGCCAGCCAGCACTTACCAGATTAGTGGTGGAGGTAGCTGTCACTTAATCCTTCTGAGGTTGGCCACCGCGACATAACTACTTCTACCAACCAATGTTTGCAGCATGTGTATAAAATCCTAACATTTCGGAAATCACAACCGAAGTACTATACATTTTGGTGCACATGGTTGTAAAACACCTCATCCATGGAATGTAGAAGAAGAAGAAGAAGAAGAAGAAGAAGAAGAAGAAGAAGAAGAAGTTCCAGAAGCTGTTTAAAAATAAAAAAATTTAGGTAGAGAAACTTAATATAAAATGAATGTAATATCCGATTCTTTAATTTATATCAATAATTTAATTGTTTTCCGCGCAATTTTAAAGTTTTGACTTCTTTTACCTGTCTTTAAGAATAAGTTATCGTGTTTAACAGAATGGGGAACAATAATACAAGCTACTAGGGAGATAAGTGCATATATTTTGATAACTGGCACCTTAATATGTAGGCAATTTGGTTTGTTAGTTGTTTTCCCCACAAACCAATCACAAAGTTTTCTTTGCCCCGAAATGACAGCACCTATTGTACAGTCTCTCCGTTGTGCTTCATATCTCTATGCGCGACGTACTAGCCTAGGTATTGTGAGGTCATTGCTCTTGCAGAAAGCATTGGAACTCGGTTCAGGTACACCATTCGTTATCACCAGAACGACTTACTCTGCACCATGTGCTTATTTAGAAGTACTACTGACCTCGCCGGTAGCACGCGTCCACTGTCACTTGGGAGACCGGCAAGCAGAAGATGTATGAATAAATGAATGAATAAATAAATAATTAATCAAATAATTGTCTTACAGGGTTACACAATTACATTTAAAGAAGAAGCCGAGGAGGCTCTTTAAACATTTTATTCAGTAATTCTTGAGTTTTATTTTCCAAATTTTATGTATATACATTAACGGTAGTACATTCAATGTGTCTGCTCCCATGATGCTCTTCAAATAGGCCTTCAGTTACCGTAATGTTGAGAAAGAACATTTTGTAGTTATCGGTAAAATGCACAAAACCTTCAGCGTCCTATGTATGAAGGGGACAATTTCATTACACCCATTCAAAGATGTTATTCATTTTTACTACCGAAGTAATCTAGGAGTTTCCTGAAACTGCAGAGTAATTTGTATTATTGTAATGCCGCAGATGTTCGTACGATTCGGAATGAGGTTATGGTAAGCATATTTTATTGTTAACCACTCTAAATCTCTGTTCTGAATTACGATGGCAGGACATTATTACAATATATTTAGATATTCCATTAAATGTACATTTATTGTTTTAATCAAAATAATTAACGTAGAAGAACTGTTTAAATATATTTGTGGATTGATGTGAATACTTTTTTCTCTAGTTACGTCCTTAATATTTTCCAAATTTTCGGGAGTTACGATCCCCTGATTCTCCCACCCCTTTTGGATCCGCCCCTGAGCTACAGAAATTATATTGGATGCAGAAAGTAATGTGACTGTCACACAGCAGTTTGTTACAACATTTCGTCCTATATCTTGCAGTAAATTACAGTTTGATGATGTCCGATAATCAGATGGACTTCTCATAGCCAGTGACCGACCAAGAGGCGATTTCTTAGCCTCAGATATGAAGGTCGTGACTTACAGCTTCACCTGTAGACAAACAACAATGCGAGGTGCACCCAAAGTATCTCAGAGAGAGATCTGAACCACGCCCCTCCACGTGTAATTATAATGTGGCCCTCCTTACATACGCAGAAAAGAAAGCAAACCGTTTACTTGCACTTGGAGAACAAAGCGGGGCGTGAAAACTTAGCACTTTCTTCACATGCGCCTCCGTCCCAGCAAATTGTCTCTCTAATAATTAATGTTACAGTTACAAGAAACTATTAAAAATAAAAGAGCGTGTAATTACAGGGCAGTTTGCTCGCATTCCATGCGCTCCTGGTGGCCTGTTTAACAACCACGCATGTGTATAATCACTGCAGTTTCCGTAATGTTCCAGGAGCTAAATATGGATTTCTTCTCACACTTTGAAACTTTAAAATAAAATAAATAAATAATAATCATATTAACTACGTGACCTAGGCCAGATGTCTATTCCATGAACATCCCTTCCATTTTTCATGTGTGTCCGTATGTCTCGATGTCCTGATTGGTATGCTAATTTTTCGAAGTCTTATTTGGTCCAATTTCGGGATTGCTATATTTTATTATGCACGTAATATATGTGCATTTCACTTGTCTTCATTTCATATGTAATCCAACCTTGTACAACCATTAATTGTATTAATCTTCTTATTAACCATTCAGGTTCCACTAACAAAAAAGTAAATAAACAGCATTTGTTTCGTAGACATTTATTTTTCGTTATTTTTGCATTTTTCTTATTTATGTCCTATTTACAATATCGCATACCTACCGAAACTCTGCATAAATGTGCTTGTGCCTCAAGGCACCTCAAAACTACCATTTCTGGTAAAATCGAGGACCTTTGATCCTAATGCATTCTTCCTCTGCCTTCAGTGCCCGGGCCCTAATGACCTAGTTGTCGACGGGCCCTTAAAACTCACTCACTCCTTCAGTGCTAGAGAAAGTAAAAATCACAGATGGCAGTTAAAAATCTTGGAGGGAAATATAACAGCATAAAAGTGCAATTTAAATGAACTGAATGGACTTCTTAATGGAGAGTGACACCATTGACCTAGTGTTTGACATTTCATGCCTCTGCAAATTGAACCTCCGTCATTTGTTGCTTTCTGAGTGGATTTTGTTGGACTAATTGTGTCTCAATTGGACTGCTTTCACTTGGTTTTTTAGATAACCGAAGGCAAAAGAAGCATCTTTAATGATAAATGATATTAATTAAAAGGAGAATATTATCTCGGTGAGACCCTGTTGCATAAATATTGCGGACTGGAGATCAGATTTAATCTAAGGTCAGAACATGATCGGTGTATAATCGTATTGTATAAAACTAATCTGAGATCATCGAGTCTCAGTTCAACCTTGATCTTAGTTCGTAATGTAATGTTTGGTAACGTCGTGAAAAAGTTGAAAATCATTGCTTTCGTGCAGTAGCAACCACCTGTTTTTCAGCTTAGAACACATTGGAGAGGGCACAGTACGATAAGAAGTCGTTGGGGATTTTAATTCGAGGTAAATTATGTTTCCTTTACTAATAGTTTTGATTTGTATATTTTACCAATATTGGATCAAAGCATATTTAACTCTAAAATATTGTCCTTAAATTTGAAGAATACATTGCTAATTAATTTCACTTTTTTCATATTTCTAGAACTAAGCTTCAAACACAATAACTTCAGATTTTACCATTTGTGAAACATATTTTAGGCTAAGAGTAATTAGTTTCTGCCTCTCTGGAAGATTTTATTTTTTGGACATAATAAAATTTGAAACAATTATCATGTTATCGAAATAACTACACAAATGCATTAATTACCATTTTATTATTTTATTTAAACTGTACTGTTTATTTTTTCCTTCTGCAGTTCTACGGATCTAGGAGGAAGGATGATATGAAAGTACTAGAACTCATCACAGGTGGAACTACAACCACGGTGGGTCCCTCACAGGTGTAGGCAAGTTCTTCAACGCCAAAGGGCTCCATGGTCACCACAGAGAACCGGCCAACATCCAGTTCCGGCTGAGATGACGGCCAGCCGACCGCAGCGCCTCCCCTCACCCGAGAACCGTATTTACAGAGCGCAAGCTTCACCGCAGCGCAGCTCGCCGGTAAATCCGCTGACTCCTTTCCAGCTCGAGTGAAGTTCATTTTCAGGTGGTTGTACTTTGATTAACTTTTATGTATCCGGGCTTAGCGGTGTTCCAGCTTTGATTTCCTGTAAATGGGAAGCTTATCCAAGAGGCTTGAATTGTTGATTTAATGGCGGATAGTAGTGTCGAAGTTTAACGTCCTGTCATATGGTAGGAGATATGAGACGATGAATTGCCTCAAATGAGCTTTATAGTTATCCGACATTTGGCTCCTCAGGAAAAGTATAAGCTTTTTCGGATAACTCACTATAACCGAGACTCGAATTCAGGACCTCTTGAATGTGAGACACAGTCACGGATAAATTTAACAGTAATTATGAAATATGAAGTACCAACCAAAACTATGCAGCATGTATGATTTTTTTTTTTTTTTCAATAATTGGCAATGGAAAGCTTACATTAAAAGAGCAAGATTTGCATACTATTGTAACCAGGTTAGGTTATATGGACAACTTTCAGGAAAAGGGAAACCCTTTGATATCAATAAGGTACACATGGAGGATCGTGTTTTTTGGTTAGACTTTTTATCATTTTTGTCTTCCTTTATATCTACTTCTGTTTCCATTCCTTAATACGCATATAATTCGCAGCACACAAAAAGTTTATACTTCAGTAAATCAGTGGTAACCTCATTTTAGAGCACGACAATTAGTCGTTAATAAACTCCAACATTCAACACCAATTTGCATATTCTAGTCATGTGCAGCACTTCTAGATATTCATTACTTTTGGACACGATAGTTTATAAATCAAGAGAGAAGTTTTACACTCCGCCCAACATATTGTCACACCATCTATTAGACACAAGCCACTTGTCATATTCGTGTTTGTTTGGGTGTCTGGAATGTTGTTCTGTGAAGAAAGTGGCGTGTTCATGCAACTGGAGTTGTTCTAATGAACAGTGCGTAGGTACAGTAAAAGCTGTTCAGGATTCAGTTTGGAACCTTTAAGTTACAAGTAGAGACACGATAAATATTCTAAACCATGCCTGCTATAGTAAAAGAAGAACAATTTTTACGTTTTGCAGTGTGTAGAATTCAATACACGTGAGGAACATATGTTCTATTGTTTGGATAAGTCTTCACATTTTACGAAGGTCTTCATATTTTGTAAAATTCAAAACTGCCTCCGAGGCGCAGTTGGTAGCACGCCTGCCTCTGGCGCGGAGGACCCGGGTTCGATCCCTGGTATCAGCATGGCGATTTTATCCCCTCTGGGAGGTCTGGTACGGGATACACTCAGCCTCGTTAGTTCCGGGGGGACCAATCGAGGAGCTACTTGATGGAAAAGTAGCGGCCCCAGGTCGCATAACTGGCCGGAAGGGATCGGGATGCTGACCACGTCCCACCCTCCAGTACTGCACCCCACCAATGACGCCTGTAGTGGGCAGAGGTGGGGGACGCAGCGGCTGGGCGGTAAGACTTGGCTCTTCATGGGCTGTTGTGCCGGGGCTTAGTAGATCCTTTTAGTGATATATTCAGATTAGTATTAGCATTAGGGAATTAGAAATAACTAGAACTTTCTTTTTTGTCTAAGTTTGCCGGTTTCACATCAAAATCTATAAACTTCATGTTATTTCTATTTGATATTTCGTTAACATGGAGGAAATTTTTAAAGCCTATTTTACAGCTTGTGTAAAACTTCGTGACACTCCATATGCGCAAGTGAGGAGAAATGCGGAGAAGTGGTGAGAGTGGCGGGGGAGAAAGTGACTAGAAGGTTATCAGAACTTCGAGGCAGTCACACATACAACGCATGAACGTATCACTCTCACGGCAACTGGAAGACTGACCCCCACTTCTCTTTTATGTGAGTGGACTGCTCAGTGCTACTGCGCATCTTTGCCTCGGGAGTGGGGGAATGTCAGGACGTTTTAGACAAGCTGTATATTATCTACTAAGCACATAGAGTAAACAGGGAAAATATTAAAAGTCGGTATTTTACAGAAAATAGAGGTGAACCTGCTTTATACGTAACCCAGTTCCAAGTAATTGGTATGTACACTTTTGTAGGTTCCGCAAAATGTAATTTAGAAATGTGTTAATAGAACCTTATTTATACGTAACGCATTTATACATAATTCGCTGATATACGTAATACATTCCAGTGAAATACAACTCAGTTTTACGTAATTATAAGATCATAGGGTGTACGCTATCTTAAAAGAAACATAAGGCGTATTTTCCTTATCTTTGTTGACCAAAAAGACGCAAGGTGAGCGGGCGGCTTTTGGCCGTTGAAACCAAAGACAAAGACAATGTCGTAGCAACAAACGAGAAATAAAGATAAAGATGTTCATTATCTGAGGCTTACTGATTAACAGCGATTTTATCTTTCAGTTCTCAATTGCTTTTAATCAGTCACGGAGAAAAAAAAATGTTTACAGTAGATCAGAAAGTAAATTTTACGAAAGGTGGAACTTAATCCACACAAAACTGCTTCTGCCACATATAACAAAACCCCTGCTGTAACCTTATACACGTCTGCGTATTAAAGAGCAGTATAGTGGAAGGAGGTAAGACCAACCTCCCCTCTTTCGCAAACGTTAGACTTTGCTGGTGTAGAAAATGTCTCGTAATTGTGACATGGCACTTTTTCCCCCATTTCGAAAGGGAGTTCCCCTTACAATTGAACCTCCAGGAAACAGTCACCCACCTGTAAGGAGCTGATGCTTCCTTGTCTTCTTCTGAAGGACGATGAAGGATACTTCCTTCTGCAGCTGCACCGACTCCTCTAGTTGCGTGTGCAGATCCCTTTTTCCCTGTTTAGTTCTTCTGTTCTTGTATAGAGTTATTTCTAACAACTCTGTTGCAATAACCAGTTTTACGAAGCTAATTTTCACTGTATATGTGTTTGTCAATGTAATTATTTTATAATAAATTGAATACTGAATCTCTTTCCTCGCTAAATAATAATTGTTTCTACTAATGGTACAAAGGGGGAACTACTATTTTGATATCGATACTGTGGCCATGTATTCGATTAATTGCTTCATTAGATGTGTTCGCTCAGCGGAGTGTCAAATTTTACTTTATGCAGTAGCGTTTTTTGGAGGGATTTTATTCCAAGGATAGCAAGTCTGTCCCTCAGTTTGAATGCACGTAAGAGCTTATAAGACTGAATGACTGCGCACAAAATTAAGGATAGGTTATGGTAGAGCTTCGCAAAGATAAATATTCTTTTAGAATTTTTCCTGAAACACTATTACGAAAGTTTAACACTGCAATGACATTTTCCATTATAAAATCAATTGGGATTGGCCAGAACTAGAATAAATGTTCCATTGAACATAAGCCCGGAAACAAATACTTCTTGAAATATGAGCCATTTTAGAAAAATGTGTATGCACCAATGTCTTGAAATATCCCCATAACCTGAAACCGAATGGGTTGAAGCCCAAAAAATATAGATCTGGTTAAAACACAATTTGTCAAATCCATTTTTTGTTTGTGTGTGGAATGAGCCTATTCCGAGATAATACTTATTTGTTTGACTTTCCATACTTATATTTTTCTAAAGTTCAAGTTCAAGTTTTTTATTGTAAAAGTATTGGCCTGGTGCCGGTACATTGGGCCCGGCTTACAGGTTATATTTACATTGATTTACAGTTGACTTTGTTCATATTTACAGTTTTCGCTATATACAAAAACCCATACGGTGACCATCTGTAGGTCACCGAGAATAGTTTTCTTTTGTCTTTTGTCTGTTTCGTATTTGGGTTATATATACATATGTACATATTTACAAATTATATACAGACACATACACGCACGCATTCACCCACGTACACACACATACACACACATCTTCACTGGGCACACCAGAAATATGCGTCCCAGCGCACTACACTATTTACAGTTTTGACACTATATACACTGTCCCGCGGTGGCAGCTCCTGAATATTTTCCGAGGCGAGGGCCTCTGCCGGAACATGTATGTGGCTTAGGGACGAGGTTGCGTGGACGCGCATTAGTCGGCGAGCCGAGCCGCTTCTAGAACATTTTTATCCTAGTATGCTTGCGGTGCTTCGGCTCGCCTTTGCCGATGTTAGCGATCACGTCATTTTCGTGGTTCCTAATGCGCGTCCATGCCGCCATTGCTCGTTTTTCTATTGCCTCCGGACGAACGGGATACGGATTTCGAGGTGAAGGGTTTGGGTGGTGGTGAGGAGTGGATCAGAGAGGATTTTTCTGAGGGAGAGGTTTTGGAGGGTTTGGAGTTGTTTGAGGGCAGTTTTGGAGGCATTAGCCCAGGCCACACATGCATACAGGACCACCGAGAGAATAAATGACCTATATAGTATAAGTTTTGACTTCAGTCGCAACTGTTTACTACGGAAGATGGGGGCGCACAACTTTAGCCGCTGTCTGCCTTTATTGGCGCTATTTTTCTAAAATGTAAAGTCATTCGCTTTTTGTATGACCTGGATATGCAAAGAGATGGGAATTTTAGAGCCATTACATAGCGACCAGATCTTAGAGCATTTGATTATCGCTTAAGTCTACTGTATTGCCCTTTCTTTCTGAAATGCAATGTCATAAAATGGAATGTTCATCATGCACTTGTTAGCCTGTAGTACTGATTGTGTAAAGGTCAGGTCTTTGCTCTCCACAATGGCATATCCTTTGGGCGTAGCCAGAAAGGAAGACAAAAGAGGAAAAAGAGGCGTTTCTTGGGAACAGGAAAACGTAAACGAAAGCTTTGTCGATGATGTAAGAATGTCATCTTACAACAAAAGGACTAATACTGAAAAATATTTGCACATCTTACGGTATCTGCGGATTTATATCTTCCGTTGTAGGAGGTCTTATATTATTATAGGTAGTACACAAGCACTGAGAGAAAGTGTCAAGATAAGTTAGGTGTGGTGCACAATGATACCTTGTTCCTTCCTGAACCCATTGAAAGAAAAAGTAGTACACTTGTGTGATTAAACTGTCTGATCTGTATGAAGTGACGGCCGCTTTTTTATTCTAATAGGATCTAAATGTCATTTTAACTATTACTAGACTTTAAATAGTATTATAAGGGTGTGTTACAATCACACACTTTCTCCATACACTGTAACTTAATCTTTATATCCCTCCTGTCAATAACTGCCAGTTATTATGTATACTTTCTGGAAGTGAATGGAATGGAGAAGGTTGAATAATCCTAATAAATTTTGTAAAATAATGAGATTTGAAGCTTTTTGATGGGATAATGGAAAAAAGATCTTTGGTAAATTATATATCAATGAAGGAAATATGGAAAAGAAAGCACATGCTGATGAGGTATATAATTAGCAAAGAGAGGCAATGGTCTTTTCAATTAAACTTAAAAAAACTTGTGTTGCACTCACATGACTTTCTCTACCCTTGTACTAACCTATATTTCTACAGTAGGCTTTGAGCGATAGTCAAGTCTTTTAAAGCTTTGAGATTCGTTCTCTTTGCACGGTTCAATACGTATAAAACCGAATAACGATGCTCCATTTGACAGAAGTATAAGTTCTTCAAAACTCGCACAAGTAAAGGCATATCTCCGAAATGGTTCACTTTACAAAAAAAAATTATTTGGACATAAATTGTGATTTTAGAAAGATCTACATTTTTTGTATAGTAAGATTTGGTCTATCTCTTACGGTTACGAGTTATGCAAAAGTCATCCAGAGTAAATACGACTATAGGGGCTATAGCCAGAAAATTCAACACATGCACTTCATTTGTCATTAAAATATCTGAAACATATGGCATTTTAATCAAAATCGTTAGATCCATTTTCAAGAAAATCAAAATTTTCGAAAACTTTTCCATGTGAAGGGTAGTTTGGAGTGAAGCAATTTTCTTCAAAATCTTCGAGTCGCATCCTTGAAAGATATTAAACTTAAATACCAACTTTGGTTTTTAACCAACTTACCAACACACACGGACCTTTTTCTAAAAATGTTTTTTTTTTTTTTTTTTTTTTTTTTTTTTTTTTTTTTTTTTTATTTATTCAGGGGACTTCAAAATATATATTTCTGGCGAAATCTCGACATCGAATTTTTGGCTGGAATACAATACTTCCTGTACTTTACTATACGTAGTGGAGAAAATAAAAATCTTATGTGTTGCACTCACATGACTTTCTCTACTCTTATACCAATCATTCTTATAAACTCTTATTCCTATATCTTCTTCGTGTTACACGAGATAAAAATTTGTACAAATTATCTTATTGCTTATTGCCCTGTAGGTGCAAGGGGAATGTTAGAATACAGTAGGCTTTGAGCGATAGTCAAATATTTTAAAGCTTCTCTTTGCACGCTTTTAAAAAAGTGAACAACGATGTTACATTTCACGAAAGTTTTAAGTTTTCCGAAACTGATACAAATAACAAGGAATATCTCCGAAATTGTTCATTCTACAAAAAATTTATTTAGACGTAAATTATGTTTTAGCAAAATCTACATTTTTTGTATAGTAAGATTTTGTATATATCTATATTTGCAATAGTTTTATCGTTACTTTGCATTTTCTTCTATAAGTGTTGAAACATCTTAGCAATCACATTACGTCATACATCTGTGATCTGATGGATTATAAATCTTCATTTAGCAAATGTATTAATTTTTTTACGTATTTAATGCTAACATTACACAAAATGTTTTTAACGTGTGTATAATCTTTTCATTGACTCTTAAACAGTAAGATTATACACTGGTTCCAGAAATAAATATCTGTTTTTCACACACTGCTCTTGAATTATAGTGTTGTCTACATCAAATAGTTTCAACCTTCACTAATATTTTATACAACATTACTATTATGCATTGTTACATCAAATATTTATGCAAAAGAGTAATGATGTGCCTACAAGGTATGGTCGTTACCCGAGTTTGATCTGAGTAGCACTAACAGATGGAAGGAACAAGTATTTTCATTTCTGTGTTATATCAGTCTTAAGTTATGATTTGTTTCTGCTGGATTCCCACGTTTGGTCACCTAAGTAGATAAATATAATGGCCGAGAGTAAGTCACCAAGCCAGGATATTGCAACGTGATTTACTGTGTCAGCCAAATCGGCTTCACAACCTCAGTTAATGCTCTACTCAACTGTTTTACACGTTTTCATTTAGATACGAAACTTTACATTTCAATTTTACGAATCTGTTTCCGTTTTATTTTCACTGCAACCTCCTTATAGCACCATTACACTCTCGATGCCGATATTGGACGAGAAAATTTGAGGTTCCTAAAAGGACGCTTGAAATACAAAGGTTAGCTGTTGAAATTGATAAATGGTTTGGCACAATCCTATCATTAAAATCAGGTTGTTACTATATTCAATGTATATAATTGGCTAATGTCACGCATGTCAATGGTAGCAATTGAACTTTTCCTACGGCAATGACGTAATGCTGGTATTCCAAGTTGCCCTGGCTTATCGAGAGAAAATAAAACGAGTTTATGATATTTTCTCAGGGTAACAGCGATACAAAAACCTCTTAACATTATTAAATACAGAATTAAGATACGAAATCATAATTACTTACCATATAACCTGATAAGTTCTCTCCCAGGAAGAAAATGCATGCAAATGGTATTGATTCAACATGCCAGGTTAATAACAAATGAAAGGTCTCGAGAATATTAGGTTATTTGACAGATTTCTTCTGGAAAAACAATTATTTACACATAAGAACTAAAACAAGGATATACAAAGTTGCAGTTAGACTAATATGGAGCAGAGATAGGAGGGGATAATGGTAAATCAAAACAGGTAATAAGAAAAACGGAATTGAATACATTAAGAACAAAAATAGGAAAAACTAGGTTAGATAAAGTGAAGAATGAAGATGTAAGACAAGAATGTGACAAACGATGTAGCCAAATTTGTGAATATGGGGAAAACGGATTGGGCTAACCATGTGGATATTAGTTAAAATAGCTAGACATCAAAAGCCTGAAGGTAGAAGAGATATAGGGCGTCAAAAACAAGATGGAAAGACAGTCTTGAGTCTCCATCGGAATCTGCAATACCTATATAAAAGAAGTATAAAATTGGAAGATCTTCATAGAGACTCCAGAACAATTTCTAATATTCACTCGTGCCATAACCAAATATTATCCTCTTGTATGAATTTATGTTACTGAATATAGCAGAAACATTTTAACCATATATAGGGCCCTTAGACAAACACTTTGAGGAAGGCAGTCCACAATTAAATACTGGTATTTTAAAGTTGTGCATCAAGTCTGTCATGTGCAAAACTTTTGCTGTCACTGCTGTCTCTACCTGAAGGAAAGGGATTAGTGTCAGCTACTGTGCACTAGAGTGACGGACAAATATCCTGACTGCATAACACGTTGCATATTATAATACCGTTGTAGAATTTGACTTTCTTTCCCTGGCAATAAAGTTTGAAAGTGATTTAAAGGGATTAAAGCTATCGCCTTATAATATATGTGCTTCCGCACTGCCAACCTGTCTGCCAATCTGACAATATTAACTTATCAAGGCGTGGCAGTTATCTTAAGGAATTTGAACAGACAAACTGATCTACATCAACAAGCTCATTACTAAGAGGAGGCTATACACAATATGTGCATCCCTGATTAATGTTCTACTACTCACCTATAGGTAGTAAGCAGAGAAAGTATTCCATTCCACACAGATTTCACTGGAAAGATGCGGTTTGAGACCACCTGAAAAAAAAATTTAAAATTATATTATATTGTCTGTGTGTGTGCGCGTGCGTGCGTGCGTGCATGCATGTGTGTGAAGATTTTGGGAAAAATTATCAGCCACAGTAAATACCAGCCCATCGACAACAAGCATTGACAATGGAAGCAACCCCCACTTTAGCCCATCCCACGCAGCAGCCAAGACCGGACCAATCTCATACGCCCACAAGCGAAATCAAACGCCTCCGTATCAGTCGTTGCCGAGACTACCAGAGTACTACGGTCACAGCACTGAGGATGTTCGAGGCAACTGCGAACGAAACGTCTGGAGGGAGAATTTCCACTAGACCACGGCCCAACAGCCCGGATAATCATGTTTAATCTTAAATTGATTAGCACAAAATCATATTTGAATTTGGCAATGCTGCTATGCCTCTGTTTTAATTCTGAAACATTGCCATTTCAGTTTCCATGTCGCAGTGGTCACGCAGTATCCTGCTTTTCCAGTAAAGCTTTATTATAAAAACAATTATTCTTATGAGGCTGCACGAGGAGAATTTTGACATTATTTTGCACTTGGGCGTCATAATACCGTTCCTTCAACTCACGTTGTCAAGACATGGTTCAGAGGTTCGAATCAACAGCTTCTGCCATCAACAAGAAGCATCCAGGACCAAGAAAAACTGTCCTAACGCCAGAAGAACGGCAACATCTGTTGGCCCGTCCGTTGCCCGTTCTTTTAATGTGCGATTATTTTCTATGGTTTCTTTTTTAAAAACTTTTTACTCTAGCTTTTAAAATCACACATTGAAAGACGCAAACCCATGAATGAACTAAGGGCTGACAGCATACCATGAATCAACATTGAAAGTTGTGTAAAACTTGCAGAGAAGAAGAGGTCATTTATAGGAAATTACAACTATTATTAAATAATAAAAAATGTGAACAATAACTGGCAAAGTTTTAGCTTCCAGACAATCGTATGTAGATAACCCAGTTCAGGTTACATTATAGCTATAGTAAAATTTCACGTTCCCGCATTGCATCCTGGTTACATCCTCTCAGTTTCGAGAAGGTTCGAAGTTCAAGGCTTCCGGTTTCTAGAGGAATCTAGTAAACCATGATCAAAAACGTAACGCGATTGGCACGAGGTAACGCCCGATAGGTATGCAACACGCCTAACGTACAGGTAATAAGGGTAGGTTTTTAACCGACCATTTCCACTAACAAAACTAGTCCACTGTGGTTTCACAGCTCTACTTAAAATAGAACAATCATTTTGAGTTTCGTCACGAATTGTGAATCAGTTTTAGAAGAAATTTCGACATACAAAGTAACTGAGCTTGTCTTTTGTCACAATAGGTATATTTTATCTGTGCGCTTATGTATATGTAAACCTGTCAGTTTTGATCTTTGTATTCTCTTGCCTTAACCCTTTTTCCCAGGTTTTGTAGAGAGTACCGAAATGCTCTTCCGTAGTGAAAGATTTGCAATGAAAGCACACACATAAAAGAGCATAAATATGTATTAATGTTGTAACAGATAAAAGCAGAAAGAGGCTGAAACATTAAGCACATAGTAAACAAAATGTAATAAAAAGCCAACAATCAATTAAAATCTCTGCAGATCCGTTGAAAAAAGTGTTGTTCTTATTTTAAGTGACGGGCAGTCCAGAGAGCATTAGCAAATTCCCAGAAGTGACCACTAAAACGCCATTTACAAGTTATCCCTTAGGGATAGCAGGAACATCCTCTCGGAGTTTTCATATCCATTACTCGCGGATCTGTGGTGATATATTCAATCTCCTGATAAATTAACAGTTGCCTATCCGGTTCCTCTTGTAAATAAAATAATATGCTTCAACGGCTAATGTGGATCTAAATGTATATAATTAAGGAAGTATGAATTACTAAGTATATCAGGCAATGTCTAATTTTA
The DNA here is from genome assembly GCA_030765045.1 of Tenodera sinensis. NCBI lineage: Eukaryota > Metazoa > Arthropoda > Insecta > Mantodea > Mantidae > Tenodera > Tenodera sinensis. Next base: position 109,684,613 of record CM060969.1, read on the forward strand.
GTGCAACAATGTCATAAAGTAGCTGCCCAGCTTCGCTGATCCCGATTTAGACATCTTTTTTTCGCTGAACTTTGCATTAACTAACGATTACCTGTATAATTATTCGCTGACCAGCCCGAACGTTCAGTCCGGAGACATTCTCTGGCACTTAACATGGATCGCCCTAGTGTACGAAGAATACTGAAACACGATCTAAAATTGCACCCCTACAAGTTGCAAATTGTGCATAAATTAAATCAGCAGGACGTAAGTTTCCTTCCCAAATTTCTTTTTCTAATTATTTCAATTCATGGGTCACCCATGCTGTGTCGTATGAAAATATGAACGGCGCCAAATACATTCAAAGAGGAAAACAAATCCAGAATCTAGGTGCGTCATCTGACGCAAGTGCCCTGTACTTCGTTTTCCTCAAGAGTTTTATTACTCTGACCATGAACAGATCATTGTTTCTTTATGAATACTCTTCTGAAGTTATCCCCCTTGCAATAAACACCGCGTTCTATCAATGAAGCATTTATTGGTATACTTGGCATTATATGATATAAGAATATATCCCACATATGTTCTTGAAAGGCAGAACCAGTTTGTACACAACATTTAATAAATATATAATGCAGTCATATTTGTAATGAGTAGATAAAAGTTTTAGTCTGAGAAGTAGAATCGGAACTGAAAAATCCAGTGCCACATATAACAATTGTGGAATCATTTCAATCAAATATTGGTTCAAGATAAATGACAAATACCAGGAAAAGTAATATTTTTTGTCTAATTTATAAAATATACGAACAAATAATTACTGTTAGAGAAGGTCGAGTTATTGCTATCCACCTGATATTTTTTATGTTGTTCATACAAGGAGCCTTTGCTAGAACGATTTTTTCAATTATATTTTAAATCAAAAAAATTAATATATTTTTCTATCAAGGCCGTATAAGTTTTTGTTGAAATAAGTGCTTTCTCAGTCATTACCTTTCGGGAAAGTTAAAAAGAAAAACAAAAAACTTCAATTTTATTATGCTTTCACAAAACTTTCTGTACCTATGATAAATGCATATTTATTAGTTTTAATGTATTATATATTATTCACATAAAAAAACTAATTCTTCCATGCGTTGCGTAAATTCTTACCGAGGAGTTGCTTCAAATTGAGTAAAAACGCTTTAAAATATACAAAGAGCATTACAATGTTTATTTGTGATAAGAAACTTGTACAATGGAAATAAAAACATTAAGAAAGAAAATATGATATTCTACTCAAGACTTTCTCTGCTTACTTTATACCAACTATTCTTGCAGACCTACGTTTTTTTATAAATAAAGCCTAGCTCCTACGGTTTTCCAGTTATGCAAAAATACAGAATGAAGAGGACTTTAGGGGATATTACCAGGAAAATTCAGATATATATATATATATATATATATATATATATATATATATCATTTGCCATGAAAGTTGTTAAATGTGCCGTAATTTAAACAAAATTGTTACAGCAACTTTTGAGAAAATCAACATTTTTGAAAGAGCTTCCATATAAAGGGAAGTTTGGGATGTGAGGATTTTGTTTTAAAATCTTCGTGTTGCACTCTTAGTACATACTGATCTTAAATACACACCCATCCACAGCCACCCACGCATAAATTTCCAAAAATGCTCAAAAGTGTCTCAAAACTTCTGTTTCTGAAGAAATCTCTATATGTTATTTTAGGGGGAATACAATATTTTCTCTACTACGTATTTAACAATAAGCAGAGAAAATCACTAGAAACTCAAAATTGTGTTTTTTATTCAACTCTTCACTTTTGCAGTAGAAAGTTTTGATCTCTCCGGTTTAGGATTTCCTCTTTATACAAAATTACAGGAAATTCAACAAAATAAATGAAACAAGTTTGATGCTATCTTGATAATGAATTTGTGAGTGGATTACAGTGAATTAAAAATGAGTTTCAGATATTTATAAACAAATGTTTTACGCACATGGGTGTTCCATATAAATGTATGGTGTCGCCCACTGAAATGATCTGCACATTGGTACGAACAAAGCAATATATTTTTCTCCTAGTGCTATTCAACGCTGAAATTTCAAAACGAGGGAAGTCACGATTCAATATCCGTGTTTGAACTTACACGCTAACGACCCTTTTTTAGTTGATCTGCTTAGTACATTACTTTTATATGTGAGTCACGAGTCTGAATTTTGATTGGGCCCAACAGTTGCACAAGATCGGAAACGTGTCCAGGTTTCTTCACTCTTTTAAGTGCATATTGCGTAATCAATTCCTTTTTGTGATAACAGTAGTAAGTTTACGGCTTTAGATGGTTTTAGTGTTATCTTACTAATGCGTCAGGAATCTTGTGAAATTTAATTAATATGTACGCGATAATGCAATTATTTAATACCTCTTTTGGTGTCACGTGTGTTTATTACGTCAATACTTTGACGTCAGTGTTCCTAGAATAACAAACGCTGACCTGAGGAACGGTTTATGTGCAATCCACAAATATCTGTGGCCAGGTTAGCAGCAGCTGTCACTGTATATTAACTACACATGGATGGAAAACCACCATCTCATCTGCTTCCCACTCAGGCGAATCCAGTTTCGATCCTGATTGAGGCAAGCTGTTTTCCCAATCGTATCATCGTGTTTCTGACTGGTGAAGCCCGTAACGCAGAGCTCACTAATCAATGTACTCGTATTTTGAGCTCTGACCAGCAAATTGATAGCATTTATTTAAAGGATCATCTAACTAAATTTATTTTAATAACAATTTCTTATTAATGTAATGTTCAAAACAACACAAACTTCATTCTAGTATCTGGACCTGTAGATCTTTTGTACCCACGCTCCTGAAGAGGCAGTTCTGGGAGAAAGCGGTACGCTGAAAGAATATTAAATTAAATTATTAAATTATTTTGTAGTTTAAGGACGCTATCAATTGCCAGGATCATATCAGCGTCACCGTGTGCCGGAATTTTGTCCTGCTAGAACATATAGTTTTACATATGTTTCAAACACATCGAATTATTTTAGAAATGTTCCTAATCAGACTAAGAAAATTCCAATAAATGAAGACGTGTACTGCTAATTTGAGTTTTGAAGTTGCTCCTACGAATTCACCAATAATAGGTAAAATATTTTACACATACAGAAGAGAACTGTTCGCAAGATGTGTATTTGGAATAGCTGAAAGCATTTTTTTAAGAATAATCTTCAAGATTGGAACAATTTTCTGTAGTTATGTAGGGCCAAATTTCCAAACGAGCCTTAGAGCAACTCATGAATTTTAGAAAAATGCCACGAAGGGACATATTTACAAAATACAGCCAAAGTAAGAATTCTGGGTGATCTAGAATGTTCTTTAAATTTTTTTATAAAGTGCTAAGAGGTTATGAGTCCTTTATGATTCCCATTTACAAGTATACGAAATGTAAAACGTGTTCAAGAATAAATTTATGGCACTCCTTTCAGAGTCAAGGAAGAAAAATTTAGAATTAACAGTCCCTTCCCTAAGGCCTGTCAACTAACAGCGTATTGGAATGCTTTATTTTTAAAGCCCGTTTCAAATTCAACTGGCAAGCTTTCGTACATAAGAGTTGTAGTTTTCATACTTCGATTATAGTTTTTGTTTGTCATTCCTTAATTCCATTAATTGTTTATTCATTTTATGTTCCCGTAGAGTAGTAATCTGCAAAGTGGCACTCGCGATTGCCAGCCCCTGTGCCCCAGCACATGCCAATAATACTGCCAAGGTTTAATTGGCGAAGACATTTTTAAAACTCAACCAATTCCTGGATGTTCACGCCTCAGATCGCTTGCTATCAATATTGAAGCCAACATACGCAGTTATTAGAACAGATTTTTGTTCGAATAAAAATAGTGAAATGAAATTAAACGTCTATTTCTGATGAAGAATTTTCTTTGTAATTAAATAGCTAATTGTGATATTTGTGTAGTTTCTGTTAGTTTATTAAAATAAATTCACACACCGTAACCTACTCTTCACTCTAGGTATTTACCTACAGTGCTGCACTGCATAACAAAGCCACTCCATCTACTTTCCCCTCCCTCTGAACCCACCTGCTGTTGTGCGGCAACTTCGCAGAGTAGCTATTTTGCGGGCCTCTGCCGAAGAGGGTGTGGAGCTCTGAGAAGTGTCGGAGAATCCTGTAATATCTGAGTGTAGCCCTGGCTGAGAGCCTAATTTAGTAGAACGGTTTCCAAAAGTTCCAAGCTTTTTCCTACTTCTATAGACAAATATTCTTGTACCCATCCTAAGGTTATTAACATTTTCTCTCAGAAAAGCTTATAGGTACTTCAATTCTCAATTTAAACACATGTGAAAGAAATAACCAAAATAATTTTCAATTTTGGACTAGTTATTCACACTAATTTAGAAGGCTGAAATTGCATTTTTAAAACACGTGTATAAAGTACCTTAAGTTCAACTTAACAAACGTGCTAAATGACATCTTAGTTATCTTTTTGAGGGAGGAGAGGTTCAAGTGAGGGGCATAATTTAAAAAATCTAAATACTCGTTTATTTCTCAGTTGTTTGAAAAAAAAAATATTACATAGCAAAATATCATTTTCGAGGCTGTCCAGCCTTGTCCTAACTGTCTAGACTTCATTATCTGTCGGGCTACTCTGAATCTTTAAAATATGTTCATGCCAATGATTTTTTCTCTTTTGGATTTAACACCATGACTTTGTCAGCTTTTATTCCCACTTCACTTATTCACACTGTCACTTCACTAAAGTGAACTTCAATTTATCCTATCACATCAACTTTCTTTGCAACGTAGGCACATAATGAAGTACGCTCGTAACAATGTCTTCTCCAGTCCATTGCACTCGCTGCGGAATCGAGCACAAGACGTCTCTAATATCGCGCAGTAGCAGCACTCATCGTTTTCACAGTTTTATAAAACATTTCGATGAGAGAGAGAAAGAAAGAAACAATGAAGGTAAGAGAAACAAAGAGAGAAAGGAGAAAGAAAAACAAAAGAAGAAAAAGAAAGAAGGAGAGAGAGAGAGAGAACGAAAGAAGTTTTCCATGTCGAAACTGTAACGAAGCTTTTGCAAGAATTTCCGAGTAACTTGAAAATCTTATGGAATAGCTCTGGTCTTTATGAGGATGACGCATTATTGTGGAACGTTCGCAGTACACAGTGTAATCTACCCTAGAGTAGTATCCATTCGTTGGGACTGCAGCGCGGAAAACAAAACAGGTTCGCAAAAGCGCACGATATGGCGCTTAGTCACTCACTCCAGGTGCATAACAAAGTCGACGGTAGCAAACGTCACGATAACAGCTACGTTACAGAATACCAAACAGTAACATCGTCGCCATGGTAATTCGTTAAGCTCAGTGAGCAGTTTTACTTCCTCTACCTGTGTATCCAGGAGGTAGAGAAGGCGCCACATTCCACTTAAAAAGTTGATAATGAGATCCCACCGGAAGAGTAAGTGTTGAAGTCCGTGCATAAAAACAGGAAAAAAAAAAAAAAAAAAAAAAAAAAATTAATAAAAGAAAATCTATCTTTCTCAAACTATCCTTTACATGGAAGACTTCAAAATCGTTGTTCTCAAAAACGGCTTCAATGATTTTCATTAAAATGTCATACATTTAGGGTATAAATTACTAATAAAAGGTAGACATATATTGAATTTTCTGGAAATGGCCTGCGAAGTTCTTATTTCGGAAGGAATTGTGTATAATTTTGTTTAATTGGTAAAACACGATAGACTACACAAAATTATAGTATGCAGAGAAAGTTATGCGAATGTGACATTGGAGTCTTTTATTTTCTGAACATCTGGGGAGCATGGAATAGACGACTTTGTAATTTAAGCTGCTTGAAATGGATAAAATACACCTATACTTCATGCTTATTGATCATTGGAATAATATACTATGTGACGAGAGTATCTTAATTGACATTATACTCAACTTTCATACAACTATTTATGCTCGACGATGAGTCAAGTTTAAAAGATTTGTAAAATATTTTTAATATTCTAGACCACGCCGATCTTCGACATTTTAATTATGTATTGTTATTTAATAGTACATACGAAAATCAAATTTCGCCTTCAACTTGACGAAATTATTCTTTTCCATACATGTTTCCTTATTTGTGTGGCAATAAGTTATTCGTGACATCGTATGCCTTTGCGAAAATTTCTGGAAGTGTGAATTGCATAGTACTTTCACTCGTGTCCGAGAATTTTAGTTTTTCTAACCTCCAAATAGTTATTTGAATGAACATATGAGAATCTGATAACAAAACTTCCCCGGGACGCTCTATAACTCACCAAGAGAGCATTTGCTCCTGTGTAAGCGGCCCGGGTTCGAATCCCGGATGGAAATTTTTCTTCCACTAGGATTATTCCCCATCTCCCTAAGAGTCCGAAAGTGGGAATGTGAGTGTGAGTTTAAAGTACTAAAATAGAAACCCGAAGTTCAAACTCACCGCTGAGTGAGTGAACACCATTGTTGCTGAGCAATTGTTGAAAGAGGTTAAAAGCCGCTGATATGACCTTCGGTGTTAAAGGTGACGTATAAATGAAACATTTAAAAAATTCTCTCTATTCCAAAATGCGCAAGAGTTTTATTTTTTCTGTGAAGTGATGCATTTCGTTTTTAAATATGTATTAAAATGTATACAAAGAGTTTAAAGAAAATCTTCGGTGGATTTTCTGTCGTTTTCTGGGGTCTTTTGGGCGTGTTCTTAGCCTTAACCATAATAGAGTGAAGCGCTCATTAAGTTATCCCTTCAAAGGCGTGCCCTGCACCCTTGCACCGTTACTGTTGCCGACATTCACATTTAGTGCCCCCTTAAGTTCGTTCTAAACGTATATTTAGGGCTGTGTTATGTCACTTCACTCACAACTTAATCTCAGCTTAAGCAAGTGCCTGTTGTAATTGTCAACAGTCACGATGCGAGCTACTACAATGAATAACATTAAGAATGACATCACTCTCGACTTTATTTAATAGAAACTTGCGCACGCCTCCTTATACTGACAGCCGAGTTTGGCGGGGCTAAAACTGCTCCACTCGGAACAATGAGGAAAGTTGGAGCAGCACCGCACCCTTATAACTTTCCTGGTAACTGACTCATGTGTTTTTAGGACGTCGTGGTTTTCCCAAACAACTGAGACAAAAACGTGATCATCTCAAGAACGCGGCAGATCCGGGCTGGGTAGAGAAGGCCAGTGCCAAATGTCAGCCTGATGTCTACTTCTACTGTGCATGCCGAGAAACCTAACAAGAATATAATGGAGACACAGAAATCTTTTCTACAAGTTCAAGGTACCTAAGGGATTCCGAGAGAAACAAATCGCAATACAGGGCCAATCACAATGTTAAATTAACGATGTAAAACTTAAATATAAGTTAACGCTACATACTGTCATTCACAACAGCAGCCAACCACGAGAGAGCACGAAAACAGCTGAGTTGAAGCGACCACTGACAGCACACGTGACAAAAGAGGTAATGTGCATGCATCCAAATGAACCAGTTAAAGGCGTTAAATTCACACAAACGCACTATCATTACAAGTCACTTTGCTGGTATTTTTACAAATATTCATGTGATTCCTGGCTCTGACAGTTTACCTCAGCGATGCCCAACGTTTGCGAAAGAGGGGAGGTTGGATTTACCTCCTTCCACTTTATGCTGTCTGTGCTACTGTTTCAAAACTCAAACTTAAAAAGATATAGTCTATAATTTAGAAAAGAGATTAAGTAAAAATATAATAAATAGATGTGAAGAATTATAAGTCGGAAAACCACTAAGAGCGATCCTCGTGTATTTGTGAAACAACAGAATGGGAAGAAGGTAAGATAGTGTTCATAATACTAAATTCCCCTCTGATTTTAGTGGACGTTGTTATATAAGTGTATAGTTAGCATGATTTTGACAAAACTTGGCATATTTTGGGTTTAGAATGTAACAAAAATAAGTTAGTTTAAAATTTTCGCTACTATTTTCAATCATCAATACTAAGCCAAAGCGTGCCAATGCAAAACTTTGTGTACTTAAATTAATGGACCTAACCAAAAGTATAGGCTAGCCCAAAAATCTAAAAAACTAATATGTTAACCCATTAGGACAAATTTGCACTACTTAAACCATCTGGTGAATCGTAGTAAACAGTCGACTACGTGGCTACCTAATTAACAGTTCAAGTCCTCTCTCACACCTCAGTCCCCTCTCGCCTTCTTCTGATTGTCACATAGTACCTAGAACTTTTAAAATACACAGTGATTTATTTTGAACTACATATACAAAATATACTAGTTGGCCAATCAGGCCACATTTTTATATAAGATAGAGAACTTGGTGAAACTTTTAGGGTACCTTGTAACTTCAAAAGTCACCTATACAACTCTTTATGTACAAATGTTCAGCATTTGAACTATCTCTACCAAACTTTGTGCTGGGACACTTTAGTTAGTTAGAAGTGAACATTTTAAGCTATTCACGAATTTCAAAAGTCACCCCTGTTCTGATCTTCAGCTCCCTATTTACACAGTGCAGTGCCAAGGTTACTACTTCAGGATAAAAGGCAGAGAAAGAAAGGACGAAAGAAGGAAAGGAGAGCAAAAGAAGGAAAAAAAGAAGGAAGAAAAACGGAAGGAAGAAAAAGAGAAGGAAGAAGGAAGAAAAATGGAAGGAAGGAAGGAAAAAAAGGAAGGAAAGGTACCACATGCGGGTCCCTGTGATAGAACCCGGGTCGCCCAGGTGGTAGGCGCTGCCCCTAAATAATACTAGCTATGAAAAAATGTAGTTCTCTTTAAAACATACAAGCTACGTTCATTTTTTTTTTTTTTTTTTTAATAAACTGTTTGGGAGATATTCCTTGTTATTTGTGTGAATTTTACAATATTTACACTTTTCTCAAATGGAAAGTCATTATTTACTTTTTGATATCTTGGCCGTGCAAAGAGAACGCAATTTCAAAGCCTTCATATAGCGACCACCTTTAAAATATTTGACTATCGCACAAAGCCTACTGCATTCCTATATTCCTCTTCCACCTGCAAGGAAATAAGCAATGAGGTAATTTCTGCAAATGTTTATCTAGACTAATATGAAGAAGATATAGGAATAAGAGTTTGCAAGGATAGTACAAGAGTAGAGAATGTCACGTGGGTGCAAAACGTCAGTTTTTTGTAGAAAATAACTTGCATAAATAGATGACAGTCTTTCTGCAACCTTTCCACACAATTTCAGGTTATACGTTGTTTACAACCCACCGGTATATGTAGTCTTTTGTTTTTGCCTGATTCGCTGCTAACGTGTAGCGAGTCGGTGATCCAGCGCATGCGCATAATTTGTGAAGAGAGGATGACTATTGTGTACTTGCTTCGAGTCCCGGAGCATTAAGCTGTCCACTGCGGAACCACGCATAATATGATGCTGGGATAAGCAATGTGCATGGATCATTTCAGAGGCACACAAAAGCGGATGGTGCACATAAATAAAAGGGACCAAGTTTTAAAGGAAGGCAGACTGGCAGGCTACTGGCGGGAAGCTGCAGGTCAGTACATTGTCCTCTGTTGCCAAGAGGAGGTGGAGGAGGCGGCGGCGCGGCAAGGAGAGGCGGCATTCCAAAGCACTCCCCCCTCCCACTACTGTGTCACAGCTCTGCTTCCACCGAATATATTATATAACATAAATTATTACGAGTTATCCGTTCTGATGCAAAATAGAGACATTCTTCTAAAAAAAGGAAAATATTAGCTTCCTCCCTATTGTTTTCAAACCTGCGTAACAGCCCACTGCTATTTCTGGTGTCCCCATGCTTTTAACTTTAGGTGTAATTTGAATAATAAATGGTGCATTTTGTTGTATGTAAATAACTCTACATACTTAGTGGCTGGCTCTGTTAGTTAGGTGCTGGCCTACTGATCCCTAAGTCGCGGGTTCAACATAAATGGAAGTATAATAATTCTTATATGAACAGGTAGCTTAGGTGATCCGTCAGATTTTTAGTTTTATCACACAAATTTTCCGTAAAAATCTAGGTAGGATAAATTAGGACAGTACTGGGTGATCAGTATGGAGCAGAACCGGTGTACCGGCTTTCAGCCGGCCGGCGGTGAAGCGCGAAGCTACGCGACAACCGTAGTATATTTACTGCGGAGGAACTATCGGCGCGCATAACTAGCAGCAACGCCGACCGGCTGAGAGCAGCGAAACCTGTTCTGCTTCATGCTGATCACCCAATAAGTAGGTATCCAAGAGAAGTTATGTTCTTAAAAATGAATGAAAATTCGAATTTAAACACTAAGAAGAAAGGATTATAGCTTTTGTTGTGTATGAACAATCCACAGCATACAGAATGCATAAATATGATTCGCACCAATTCAGTTTTCTCAAACACTCTTCTGTTTTTGTTCAACAATAAAGCTTTTTCATTTCTGTCATAGATTCTCCAACAAATTGTAACCAAATAATACAGTAAAAGTATTCAATAACCAGCTGGACTACCGAACGATAAGCCTTCTAAACTCTAATTACATCAATTTAATTTGCCTCTGTCCGTTCTTTACCCAATTGTTGTACAACGATCTAAATAATTTTATGGTGAACACCCTCTTTACCCTTTCTAATTGTAATTTCGCTGTGCCCTGGATAATAAATCCTCTTATATTCACATCAAAGGATTTGGCGCATCTATGTAACTGAAAAGCTGCATAGTCTAAGTACCCATTGATGGAAAAGTCCTCGCGTTGGTCAGAATGGTCTTTAATGTTTTTAGAAAATTACAGTAGATGGCATTTTAAACCTTTGAGGTTAACCAGAAAGTTTTGATATCGGAAAACTTGAGTTCATGCATCTTTAGAACAAAAATAAAGTTTATTCAGTGGCTTAGACACGCTTCCCCATTTGCAGTATTTTATAAATAGCAAACAAATAAATAAATATGACACTTAAGTCGTGTTTTTATAAACAGAACGGCAATAGGAAGCAAGACTGCACTCAATATTTTCATTCGCAACAGCCGGGCAACAAGAAGAAAACATACATTATCGATCAGCTTATCGATAGAAAGTAGAGATCGATATTGAATTGATAATTCATTTGTTTCTAACTGACCAATGATATTTTAGCTTGCGACTAGAGAGAGCTCTAGTGGCTGTTTCAGGGCACGACCGTCTTAATAATTTGTACAGCAAAATGTATAAATCGCACAATATGAATCCAACACGAGTGCCTGCTAACGGGAACAGAAACTCAAAATTTGTTCACGTCTTCATCTCCGTTCCCGGGCTCCGGCGAACTTTCACGTTCTAGTTATCGTTATCGGTGGTTGTGTACCAGCCTTAAGGGTTAAATCATGGCCAGTTGTGCATATTTCTTGAAATACAATGTAATACGCATTTGTCTTTAGTGTATTGTTTGCGGAATACAGTCCGTATGCATTATGTGTGTAGGGCAATTGTTTTAAAGTCCTTTACATTCTAAATCATTTTAAGTACTTCAGCAATTCATGAATTGACAATGTTTTGTAGCCCATGTTTGCCAGAAACAATAAGGTCACATGCGCTCAGTTATCAAACTGTAGTGGACACACACACACACGCACGCACGCACGCACGCACGCACACACACACACACACACACACGCACGCACATACACACACACACACAGTTTTAAGCACTTGCCAGAGAGGATGTGTTGATATTTGCAGGTACAATGTTGCAGATGACTGGGTGTAACTTTTCGGTAATCTGTTAAGATGCTGGCAGACCTGCGGTAGGTGGAGAGGAGAGGGGAGGGGTATAGTTGATTAGCTTGTTTCCTGGCAAGGTCAGCGACTGGTAGATCTTCCTTCCTTCCTTCCTGGCGATGTGGTCCATCCAGCTTCCCCTCTTCTGTCTGGTGATGCGTTGTTGCCTTTTCCGACGGCAACATTCCACAATAAGAACAAGCTGTCCTCCCTCTCTCCCCTCCCCCCCTCCCTCCCTCCCTCCCTTTCATTAGTTAACGTCCGTCCACAGCGACTCTCGCTACTGCACTCTGTTTGGATACAATCCTAACTAAAATACAGTCCGCGTCTTTCATTTTAAGAAAAACCTGGCGCTCATCGACAGATTCACATTTTGCAACTGGCACAATCATGTTTATTTTCCTTCTTTTCAGGCACGTCTAAGAAACTACAGTCAACAAACAGTTTCTGCTAAAATAAATTGTGCAAATAAATCCCGAAATTAAACTTGAATGTTATTTTGCTTAATAAAATATGTGGCAGTAATTGAGTGTCACACTCCCAAATTTAATATAACTTTTGTCACGCTTAATTTGTTTGCTGTTTGTTTTTGAGCTTATAAAAACACACGCACGCGCACGCGCGCACACACAGTATAACCTCGTTAGCGCGAACTCGCGGTTAACGTAAAAAAAAAAAAAAAAAAAACATTGGCCCCGGCAGAAATACATTAGTTATTATGGGAAGTTTTATCGGTTAACACGAATTTCAGTTAAGGCGAATTACGAACACTTTTTTCAGTCCCTGGAGTAATTAAATGTAATTATAACTCAAACTTATCGCTCGCTTACCATCTAGGCGACACATCAACTGCCAACACTGGAGTAGGCAAACTTCATCTGTCTTCACTATTCTAATCCCAACGAAAATTCTCGAGACGCGGGACACAAAAGTAGAAAAAGGGGACTGTCCCATTTTTTTACGAGACGAATGGCAGGTTTATATTACGGATTACTGTTCTACTTTACATGTATACGTATTAAAATCTTTTTTGCACTTAACGACTTTTTAATACGAATTGTTGCTTTTTCGGTCCCTTTGGATTCCTGTTAACTAGGTTATATTGTTTATGTGCATGTGTGTGAATAATTTTCATTCGTCTTTTGCATTCAGATTATATTTGTATGTTTATGTTTGCAATTGTGTTGTAGAAGCGTTGCAGGACTGAAGAAATATACAGCGGGAGTTTTGTTACCCTAACACAGCTGTTTGTTTCGTAAAACTGTACACAGCTGTTTAAACGCATGGTATTTTATTATTAGGAATTCTGCGATTATATAAGAAAGAAACTGCAGAAAATACGTCGTTGTATATCAAGATCGGACATATTGCTTTTATTTAAGTATTCGTCAAGGAATTCCTCTGCGCCTACACTTCCTGAGTTACGCTACAATAAAAAGGACTTGGGGTAGCTAGCCGAGCAGGGAGACCCCGACCACCGGGGTGTGGATATAGCGTCCCTGCCACACTTCAGTGGCCCGACTTCAGTTTTGGTTTGAATGAATTACCTGGATAAGGATTTTTCTCAAAGGTTTTTCAAATGTTATAGTGAAAATTATTTATACACAATTTTAAAACAGTAGCTCAACTTCTGTAACGCATAACACACGAAGAGCGTTTTTTCAAAACTCGATAGATACAAAATTTTACGAAATTGAGTTACATATAGTATCGGCATAATTTTCACCTTCTGCATCCTTCTGTGAAATCAGATTTTGCAAAATTCGATTCTTGTCCTGTGTAGAAGCTAGGGAATATAAGCAGTTTTTTCAAAACTCGATAGATGCACTTGCTCAGTTAAAGCAAAGGTCGATAGATGCAATTTTATGATTTTATAATCCAAAGTGTAGCAACCTCAATTCCATGAAACGCATATTGGCATTGACTGCCATCTCACTGTTGTGATTCTTGGAATTCTCAATCATTTCTGCAAGCTTTGTACACTGCTGCTTGTTGGAAATAACTGCGAACTCAGATTGTGGGCTTGGATTTCACACTCATTTGTGCAAGCTTTTTGTTCCATTTATATCCCGCCTTTAACTGCAGAGGTCATATCGGCAGCCTTGCCTATTGGCAATGGTGTTACTCGTTTAACAGTGGGTTTTTCGGTCTTTGGGGGTTTTTATACAGTGAATTCACACACACATTCACACTTTCGTTCATTCTTCCAGACTCAGGGAAGGATGAACAATAATCTTGGCTGGAGAAAAATTCCTACCCCCCTGCCGGGAATCGAACCCGGGACCCCTTGCAAGCAGGCAGGTGCTTCTACAAGCTTTGTTATACTTCCATGGCATTTTTATTCTTAGTTGAGACAGTGCACTGTACTATGCACAATGGACAGGAGCTCAGATTGTGAAACTGTACCACTCGTAGAATGTGCTGGAGGTAGGAATTGCAAAAACGAGGAAAGGAAATCAAATTGCAAGTCAAGAAAAACACATACTCCAGCAATTACTTGTTCAGATAGTCTCGAGTGCACCCCACGAAATCCTAAAACTAAAGCTTCCAAGGAATCACAGGGGTGTCAAAAGTTAGATTATCTCTCCTGGCTAGAAAATTTCATTTATCTGGGAATGCGCCAAAGGAAACCAAAGGATGTGACAGAACAGGAATATTACAGAAGGGCATTACCGCTGCTATATGGCAAGATACGTATTAAGAAGTAAAAATGTAGAGAAAGCCACTATGGAAGAGCAAAATCAAGGAGAGGATATTTACCTCTAGAACTTAATATCAGAAAAATGTGGACCAACTTCTGCAACGAAAGAAGATTAAGAAATCTACCAGTCTGCTCATTGTCAAAATATAAAAATATATTTTACAACTTCTTCAATCCTTCATTCCATACACCACATACTGACACATGCTCAATGGGACTGATGAAGATTAGGACAGAGGCAGATGTGGAAAAGAGAAACGAACTAAGAACCATGTACAGACTGCACAAGCACTAATAAAGGTGAAAGCTTACTTATTCATATTGTTTGAAATTTCTTTGTGTGTATTCAATATATTTATTATATAAATAAAACAAAATATATGTTATTGTGAATGTAGCAGTACTTAGTTTCCAAGTTTATACCTAATAAAATAATCCTTATAAACATTAATATGTTGGTTGTATAGTACATTATGTATTATAAAGAGGTGAAAATAAATAAAAAAACAAATGCATAAATAAAAAGCAACAAAAACAATAAGTGACAAAAATAACGAAATTTCATGTCTTAATTTATCGCTCACGCAGAAAAGTTATCAGCATCTATCGACTTTTGAAAGAACTCCGCATTTTCAAACCCCAAATTTTGCACCTGTTAAACTATGTTATTTGTTTCTTTTCACATTCGGTGAGATAGTATCAGGAAGGAGAATTTAATTATTTATATATTTGCTGTGCTAACCAATTAGTATTGACAATAAATAGAAAAAACCGTTTTTCTCAGAAACGCATTTTGTGCATCTATCGAGTTTTGAAAAAAACGCTCCTCATATGGTTTCTAAATCGTATGTAAAATATAGCAAAACTGCTCCTTTTATTTTAAAGTTCATGTGATATTTTAGTAACTTCAGAAAATTTGAGCTTCCTAGATGCGATACTTCTGGAGAAAATGGTACCTTCACGTAAAATATTGTTACAGGAGGATGCAAAGAACTAAAAAACCAGACAACTTTTGACAACTATAAAATGTACAATAACCCATATAATATATCTATACCAATGGATACGGTAAAGAATGCAGATTTCAGTAGTGAAAAAAAAAAAAAAAAAAAAAAAAAACCCTCAAAAACTAATTTGATGTTAAGTATACTCGAAGAGTAGGACTCGGTGTGGGCTGGATTTGAACTCGCGACCTTGGGATAAGCACCTGACCAACTGAGACAGCCAGTTTCTGATCTCAGTTTTTTGTGATCCATCAGAAAAATCCCAGGAGGGAAGTTTACGCACATTCCTTGTAAATGAGAGGTAGAGGTATATTGCTGTGGAATATCTGCTATACAAGTTCCCATACGTTTAAGGGTATACTTGAGACATACGAGTACTATGCACCTGTTGTTTCTTGGTGACAAAATTACACCCTCTCCGGTTTCGTTCCCGGGTTAAGCAAGTACTAGACAATAATGTATTCCAGCTTCATCGGCGTGAAATGATCGATTAACAGCATTCCTTTAAAACTGAAAGGCGAGATTTCTGGCTGCGCACCTCCCCACTTGTTGGGCTTCATCCTCGCTGGAATTACATCTGACCAAAGCTAAGCTTAGCTCTATGAAAGTGATCTTCCGTAAACGTGCTATCGAGTTTCGGTGAATCCTCTAAATGCGTCAAGTTGGACCTGTTCCCAAAGCTTATGGAAATTTGGTAGCCCTGGTGTTTGGTGCTGGAAACTATCGTCTGTTTGCCTGCTTGCCTTTACCAACTGGGCATCCTGTACAACAAACACTCCCACGACTATACTGTGTTTATTTTGGACATGTAAATATATCCCCAGACATTCCTTTCTCAGATAATAGGGCTCAGATCGCGAGAATTTGTCGCAAGGTTAATGTGAATACTGGGGAGTCTATACAACACAGCAGGCAGTTTGTTTTCCTTGCCTAATAACCACGGCCTGGATACTGATCACATGGGTGTAAGCTGTTGCGTTATAGAAATTATTGCTGACAATCTCATCTCATCCTAAAAATGTTTCATGCAACATGAGGCAGAAATTATATAAATTATAATCAAATTACTCTATCGTTATTATAAGAAGATTTATCCTTCGAAGGGTCACCAGAAGAGTTTACACAGTTCCAGGGTCACATAACCAAACTACATTTAGAGCTAAATGTGCCAAAAGTTATTTACTTTCTTCTCCATCTTTAAGTTTCTCAAATTGGGAGGAGGTCTCCCTTTTCTACCTATGGCAGACACAAAATATAATGGCGGCTCAAAGATGACCACAGGTGACATACTCTCTTTCGTTTGCGCAAATAAATTTTGTGGGCACAAAAGGTACTAACCAATCTGGAAAGTTTTGATGAGTAAAAATTTTGTGGGCACAAAAGGTACTAACCAATCTGGAAAGTTTTGATGAGTAAAATTCTGTTCGCAAATGAGAACACACACACACACACACACACACACACACACACACACACACACACACACACACACACACACACACACACACACACACACACACACACACACACACACACATTGCGTTTTCATTAAATACAATTTTGTTAATGTTTGTAACGTTGTTTAGTGAAAAATTTTAATTTTTAATCTCTCTACCACTTAATTATAACAGGTGAATTTCCCCCAAAATGGGACATTTTAGAAAAAAGGTCTGTACCCACATACGATAGAGGAAGGTGAAGGAAGGAGAGGGGGAGATTAAAGGGGGAGGGATGGGAGAGGGGAGGAGGGAGAGAAGGGCGAGAAGGGATGAAGGGGTAGGGAGGAGAGAAGGGCGAGAAGGGATGAAGGGGTAGGGAGGAGAGAAGGGCGAGAA
This sequence comes from Tenodera sinensis, assembly GCA_030765045.1. Lineage (NCBI taxonomy): Eukaryota > Metazoa > Arthropoda > Insecta > Mantodea > Mantidae > Tenodera > Tenodera sinensis. The sequence goes on from CM060969.1 coordinate 109,701,904, forward strand.
GGGATGAAGGGGTAGGGAGGAGAGAAGGGCGAGAAGGGATGAAGGGGTAGGGAGGAGAGAAGGGCGAGAAGGGATGAAGGGGTAGGGAGGAGGGAAGGAGAGAGGGAGGGACGGGGGAGCAGCTTATTGAAAAATGAAAAGTCGGATGAATATTCATCTCCAAACATGTTCAATGGATGCAACACAAACGTGAACAATTTCCATAACAATTTGTTAATTTTATTTTCGAGCACAAAAGGTCTAACTTTCTATTATCATATGTTTCGGGCAATAACATGACGAATGAATCTTGAATTTCCTATATATGACCTATGGAGACCTATGATTCATTCAGAATCATTTTGCTAATTAAAAAAGCTGACTTGAGAGACAGATGTAAAAACATTTAGAATGAAGAGAACTTCAAGATGCATATCTCATTTTTCATGAAAATGTCTTAAACAAATGGTATTTTCATCCAAATATTTAGAGCCATTTTTGAGAAAATACAAATTTTCGAAAAAAGTCCCATGTAAAGCTCAGTCTGGGTTGCAAAGCTTTTCTTGAAAATCTTCGTGTCATATCCTTGGGTCATGCTGAACTTATTAAGTTCTTTGTTTCAAATGCAAAGGTGCCCCTCCCTGCCACTCTATTCTCTCCTCAATTACCGTCCACTCTCTCCATACAGTGTAAATGTCAAGCAGTGTTTAAAAGCCGGCATTAAAACTGTTCTTTTCGTGACTTGTTTTTAACTAATTTAATAATAAAAATTAATTTAGAAATGATGTGAAGGATATGAGGATTTCCTGCACTTCAATAAAATAATACTCTCATTTAGTAAATATTGGTAGAGTGATTTTTGTTCTTATGCTGAACATGAGGCTTTATATTTGACTTTAACATATTCAGAAAATAAATTATTTTATTAAAAGCATGCCAGCTACAAAATGTAATCTTATTTTATTTGTACACAAAATCACCTTTTATTTAAGTATTTTTCATATCTATCCTTGAGCTTTAAAATTCACCTGTTGTGGTCGATTGTCACCTGTCAAATAAGCCAAAATATTCAGACAAACTGACCGTGCAAGAAACGAAAAATGTTTGGGAAAGGAATCTGCAACTTATCTTGCATTACATTCTGTATTGTAGGATTTTGTTCAGATCATCCGGAATGAGTGACAAACGCTCGAATCAAGTTTGGTCATACAGATACTTTGTTCGTATTGTTGAACACAGGCCACTCTCACACAGTTGATTCGCAACAACCACAGAAACCCATACCATGCTGAGAAAATACGTCGAGCAAACAATTTCACTTGGGTAGAAGCCTGAAAGCGGTTTCTGAGTGGGGATGCACAAATGGTCGTCACGTCCTGGATTATCCTCATGTATATTTACATTACACTGGTAGTGAAATTTATTACAATATACTCAGGAAATTTACAGCAAAATTTATTCACATAACGACTATGTAAATATATTCTATGTAACCACTTTTAATTTTTGAGTTATGCTATTACACTATCGTCTTTCTCTCCGTCTTTCACATATATACACATCACCACTTACAAATTTCATAAATGACAGCTAAAAATGAAATTAGCTTATAGTTTGTATCTTCGTATGGATTTACCCTTTTTAAGCTCTGTTTTACGTTTGATTAAAATTTTGTATCATGGCGATCTGCTTATTTTCATGGCGCAAAGGAGAATGAAGTGTCAGTTACCTCATACCACTACGCGACAGTGGGTGGTAAACAACAAACGTCAACAGAATTCTAGAAACTTTCAATGTGCGGAATCCGCTTTACGAGAGACGTCGAGAAATGTCGATTTCCAAAAAAATCGCCCGTAATTGAGACAATATAAACGAGCCGGTACGGACCGAGAAACTAGTTAGTTAATCGTTGGAGTTGTTTGTGAGTTGTAAACATTGAGCAGTGTTTGTGTCAAGGTTATTGGTGTGAGCTGCATAGTCACGAATTGTGAATTATGATTCAATTTTATAAGAAATAAAGTGAAACAAAAGTAACTGATGTCATTTGTCACATTGTTGCTTGAGATAAAATGTAATAGGTTTGTTTTTATACGATTTCTCTGTGCAGTATAGCAAGTAGACGGCTTTTGTTCCCAGAAACATTCTTAGACGGCTTTGTTGATCCATTTTAGTTCTTTTTTATTGTATGAATTGGAGTTAGAAGGTATTCTATATTTTGTCCGTCAGAAAGAATAGGATTTCCAAAAGCGAAAGAATTATTAAAATCGCTTTGATGGCTTTTGGGATTACCATACCTAACATACGTAAAACATTAACGTGATATACGTAAAATACGTAGCGTAAGAAAAGCAAGAGGCATTTGGGTTTCTCGCTAGACGGCAATCTGGAACAATAATTTGCGTGCGTCATCGGCCGATATAAGAGCGAGTGCAGTCGCGCCTGAGGCTTCCTGTGTAGGCAAAGTGCAGAACGCCGCAGTTAAAGTAGTTGTCGCTTGCCCGCGGGGTTCCGGCTCCTTGACCAGCGAACCGTAACGGTATTTAGTGGCTGGCTACGTGTGGATGAAGCTGTAATTATGTTTGTTCTGCACATTGCAAAGTGTTACTTCTCCACTCTTGACGACAGGCCTTCAAGTGTGAAAGTATTTTATCTGATGGACAAGTTGTTGACTGAGACATTAGCGACGAATGACCGTTCTGGGGACACCCTCAGGGTAAATATTGATGATACAGGTGAATTTATAAAACACGTTAAACCATTTTACTCACTATATAAAGTCATTTTAGCTGGGAATTGATGGGAAGACCATAGAAAAGATAAAATCGTGCAAAATAATAAACAGCCAATGGCCTTCTATGAATAAGACATTTAAAACCACTTATTATAAAGGATGCTTCAGTCACGCATCATGCACATTAATTTATTGGTACAAGAGGAAGCCGAATAATACGTTTAAAATCATTACACTCTGATGGTGCAAAAGGGCCCGATGAATTAGATTTTGTCACCTTCAGAATCGGCGGATAAACTATCCTGTGATCATTCACTTTCACTTCCCCTACCATATATATAGTAGATAAAGAAGTTATTGCATTCCTCCCCCAAAAATTAATGGAACTTTCCATAGAAATACACGTTTTGAGGTCCAATGACTAAAAAGTATTTTAGAAAAAATTCTGCGTGTGTGTTTGCAAGTGTGTCAGTAAAGAGCATAACTCAAAATACCAAACTTGGTATTTAAGTTCAGCATCTTTGAAGGATGCAACAGGATAGGTTTACAACAATATCTCCCACCGTGGACTACTCTTTACATTAATTTTCTCAAAAATGCCTCTAACTATTTTGATTAAAATAGTCATATTATGTTTAAAATATTTTCATGACAAATGAAACGCATACCTTTAATTTTCCTGGAATATATTCAGAAGTCCTTTTCATTCTGATGACATTTATATACCTGGTAAAGAAATAAGAAATATTGAACAGTCAATATTGTGCTTGGCGCATGGAGCTGGGCACCTCCGGCCACTCCCCCCACATTGCGGTCTTTCCATTCTCAGTACAAACCGACTGTCGGCCTTAAGCCTCGAAATTATCCTAGATATCGCTTAGCATAAAAGTGTTTCAGTTTATGATATATACGCCACCTTATCTACTTATTCTGTACCAAATGAAATTTAAAAAAAATCTCAGTAGCTTCATTGTTGAGTTCATTTACCTCACGCCTCAAAGGTTTTGTGTAACACCATTGGAAAGGATGCCTTTCCCAAAACCCATTTTTGTAAAAAGATTATTATGGTTTCAATGTCAGCATCCTTTCTATGATCTTCCATGGTAGCAGAAATACTAAATATTTCTTGCCAGGATAGGACAATCAAACAGGATATACGAGGCAATTTTCTCATCCTCTTTGAACAATCTAGAGCTGGGTTTAACTTTTTGGAGTTGTACTTTGTAGACGTTTCCTGAAGTCACCATGTTAAAAAACTAATAGAACTACTAATCTTATTCTTCTTTGTTCAATCCCAGGAGAGGTGAGAAAAGTTAGGATAGGTTTGTCGCCTGAATTGATGTCTTCCTAACCCATATTTTAACTGGCAGTATGTGCACTGATTCGAACGACGAGTTCAGGATCAAACATAGAGCATATTAATTGTTAACTGTTTTTTTTACCTTGCTTAATATTGTCGCTCCGTCAGTAACCCTCCCCCCACCCCCGTTCCCCCGCCCCTCACTCACTTTTCCCATTTTCCAATAGTCTGTAAAATGTTTTTGTAATTTCCAGAAGTATCTTAAAAAGCTTTATAGGTACCTCATTTAGTTTCTCTAGTACTTTATGAACACCCAATTTATGAATAACTCCATGTAATATAATTGAGTTTGTCATCGCTAAAAGGCCCTAGTCAACAATGAATAAACTATAGACATTTTGAGACTAAAGGATTTTTAGCAATAACCAATTAAATTTTATCACTTCTCAAACTAAGGATTTTCATATTTAGAAACTTGAAACATTGCTAGTTATGTTTATTAATAAAGTTATTAATAACTAATATGGACAATACCAACAATGTATTAAGAAAGTTCCGTAAAAAATGGATTTATACACCGTACAATAAGAAAACACTTCTATAAACTTTGGATTCCATTAGCTGTCATTAACTAACTAGGTTTGGAACAATTTCACAAGCTTTTTGTCCACTTTAATAAAGGACTAGCGGTGTTGGGTGATTCATAATTTAGCATACATGTTTTAAATATTTTGTCACTGGATGCCAGTAATTCATTTGTGAAGAAAGCACGTGATTTTCATGCCTAGGCGGGGATTTTTTGGAACGTGAGTAGTGACAGAAGTTCCTTGGGCGCCTTGGTCATGTACGTCCTCAGGCATGTCCACCCACAAACCTGAGTTTCTTCTACTTCTCCATCCTTCATGTATTTGTTGGAGTTTAACACCACAGCCTATGAAGCCTACATTTCACTAGTCCACGCAGATAACAGCGTGGTTTTCTTTATAACATCCCTATAAGGATGTCCGAGTGCTTCAAGTACGTACGTACTAGTGGGCGAGTTATCCGCGGTTTACAACCTGTGAGTCGTATGTGATAACATTATCGTAAATGATATTAAAATGACAAATTCATCTTTAAGTACTCCAGTACTTTATTTCATTACAATATTTTTATTTTACAATGTTTTATTTTTAATGTAGATCAACTCTGGAAATGCTTTTAAATAGAAGTGCATAATTTCCCTATTAGGAATAAATAAAAATAATCTTTGATAGTTGCATGACGATTTGAGACATTTCAAAGTAATAAGTAAGCGACTAATATTTTTTCTAACAATTATAATTATACAAACACACTCTTAGTCTACTACAATAATAAAATATAATTAATTCTAACCATACTTTCCTCGTTATTTGTGTAAATTTTGGAGAACTTACACTTCTGTCAAATGGAACATTGGTATTCATTTTTACTTTCTCTACTGGTAAGTAGGGGAACTATTGTATTCCACCCAAAAATTAGATGTGGAGATTTCGCCGGAAATATGTTTTGGAGCCCCCTGAATCCAAAAAAAGCATTTTTAGAAAAAGGTCCGTGTGTGTGTGTCAGTCTGTCAGACTGTGGACAGCATAACTCAAAAACGAAAAGTCGGTTAAAAACCAAAGTTGGTATTTAAGTTTAATGTATTTCAAGAATGTGACACGAAGATTTTGAAGAAAATAACCCTACTCTAAACTACCGTTTACACGGAAGATTTTTCGAAACTTTTGATTTTCTTGAAAATGGCTCTAACGATTTTGATTAAAATGCCATATGTTTGAGATATTTTTATGAAAAATGAAATGTATATCTTGAATTTTCTTGCTATAGCCCCTGTAGTCGTATTTACTCTGGACGACTTTTGCATAACTGGAAAACCGTTAGAGATAGACCAAATTATACTATACAAAAAATGTAGATCTTGCTAAAATACACAATTTATGTCTCAATAAATTTTCTTGTAGGGTGAACCATTTCGGAGATATTCCTTGTTATGTGTGTGAGTTTCGGAAAACTTAGAACTTTCGTGAAATGGATCATCGTTGTTCATTTTTTTATATGTTAAGTGTACAAAGACAACAGAATCTCAAACATTTGACTATCGCACAAAGCCTTCTGTATTCTAACATTCCCCTTGCACCTACAAGGACATAAGCAATAAGATAATTTGTACAAATGTGTATCTCAACTATCAAGAAAGAAGATATAGGAATAAGAGTTTGTAAGAATGGTTAGTACAAGAGTAGAGAAAGTCATGTGAGTGCAACACATCAGATGTTTTCTATAGTATTGTACGTAATTTGTTTCACAAGTATTAGAATGCAGTGTTGAGTGTGTGACAATGATACTAGACCCTGGCGAATATGAGGACGCGGAGTGGAGCAAACCCAGCGAGAAGCGTTTGACAGCTGCCGGCCGCTCCCTCCCAACCAGTAGCAACAGGAAGACCACCGCCACCCTAGGACATTCCACAACATACAGCAATAAAAAACAAAGAAGAAGAGCCAACGTCCGCCGCGAATTGGCCACTTCGGGTCACCCGTCTCACATGTTATGTTCATAATTATGGCGCCCAGCCATATTTAGCAAGTGCTGCAGTGATGTGCCCATAAATGGCAAAGGTTCCTAAAAATTGACCTCTACAAGTGTTTGTGTTTTCTCCTTAAGGACTATTTAAATGAGGCTGGCAGGATTGACGTGATATGTGGACACAAGCCCTCAAAATAAAACATTACATATTCACCAATTGACAGCTTCCTACTTAATATGTGAAGATTGAAGGTATCTTGGGTATTTGCGCGTATGAAAGCTTGGTTCTCGCCTTTGTTTATCTCCAGTGTGTTTCCTATTTCGGTAGGAGTATAGTTTAATGAACTAGCTTCACGCATCCACCACAAAACTAACCGCTGTAATACAGATTCATACAACTCTGGCTGTGTGAATAACAGAGTGCATCTAACCGTTCTAACCAAAGCCAATAGTGCTCCTAGAAGTGCATGGGAGAAAAAACAAACAGCGTCTTCATAAGGGCGAGCCTTCAATATCACATTTTTCTTTTTCTCTTACACACCTTAGACTGTTTAGTTCCGACTCCAAAGTCTTGCTGCTTCCGTCTTTTTTGTGGGTCATTCTGGGATTCTCCATCCTTCGGTTGGTAGAAATATACTGCTTTTGGTATTCTATTGTAATCTAGTTTAAATGATTTTTCCAGTTTGTTCTGTATTCTATTATTTTACTATTTAATTGTTTTACGTTTCTACTGTTTTATTTTATTATTATTTTTTTTTTTGTATGCATCGTATAACCGGCTGTGGGTCTAAGAAATATCTTTTCTGCTTAACGTAACGAAAGCTTTCCAACGAGAGCTGCGGAAACTTCGGTACTACTACGATAAAGTCGGGTTACGTCGCTCGATTGAAGGTTTCATGCCACTTCTACTCCCCGTATTGTACCTACCGCTCACACTATCTACTCCTGTTCTACTCATTCACTATCAGTAACGGTACGTTTACGAAAATAGTCTTCTGCGCAACGTGGCGATTCTCAAGCTTTCGTTGCGCCAGCTCTACTTACATACTTGTTTTGTTTGTGCGGTCTTGTCCTTGTTTGATTCGTACTCATGATTGTAATGCCCATTCTTTTATGTAATTTTAGTTATAGTATTTTCCTGTCTTATTCTTCAATCCGTTAAGTAACTAGATTTACTTTTTTATTTGTATCGATTTCAGTTCATTTTTCAGTCCAGTATTTTTCTTTGGAGCTTGTGAGTAAAATATTTTACATGGATAAGTTACCAGCCCTTTGCAGGGGGTTTCTTATGAGTTTCCTTTCTTTAAATTCCTTAGATACGTTGAAATATTCTTTTACTGAGGTTATGCAACTCCAGCAACACAAACATTCTATAAATTGAATATTTACGGAAACAATTTGATGTGTTGCACACACATGACGTTCTCTACTCTTGTTCTAACCATTCTTACAAACTCTTATTCTTATATCTTCATGTTAGTTAAGATAAACATTTGCAGAAATTATCTTATTATCTTCTTGTAGGTACAGGGATAATATGGGAATAGGCTTGAGCGATAGTCAAATATTTTAAAGCTTTCAGATTCCGTTCTCTTTGCACAGTTAACATATAAAAAGATTAATAACGATGTTCCATTTGACAAGTATAAGTTCTCCAAAACTCACACAAGTAACAAGGCATATCACCGAAATGGTTCACTCTACAAACAAATTTATTCAGACACAAATTGTAATTTTAGTAAGATCTACATTTTTTGTACAGTAAGATTTGGTCTATCTCTTACGGTTTACCAGTTTACAAAAGTCATCCAGAGTCAGCAGGACTACATGGGCTATAGCCAGAAAATTCAAGATATACATTTCATTTGTCATAAAAATATCTCAAACATATAGCTTTTTAATCAAAATCGTTTGCCATTTTCAAGAAAATGAAAATTTTCGAAACATTTTCCATGTAAAGGGTAGTTTAGGGTGGATCAATTTTCTTCAAAATCTTGGTGTCGCATCCTTGGAATACATTGAACTTAAATGTCAACTTTGGTTTTTAACCTACTTTTGGTTTTTGAGTTATGCTGTCCACAGAAAAGAAAAAAACACACACACACGCGCGCGCGCGCGGACCTTTTTCTAAAAATGCTTTTTCTTTATTCAGAGCACCTCAAAAATATATTTCCGGTGAAATCTCGACATCGAATTTTTGGGTGCAATACAATACTTCTACTTTACTATACGTAGTAGAGAAAGTAAAAAAGAACGGACTATTTATGTGACATATCTTTTAGAATCTGTATCGGACACCTGTAGATTGCAGTTTAAGTTACGTCACAGCTATGTGATCAAGAAAATGGTGCAGTGGAATGTTAAACAATAGTTTGTGTTGAAGTCACGGTGCCGAGCGAGCGAGCGAGCGAGCGAGCGAGCGAACCACGGTCAAGGCAGTAGCTGTTCATTTGGAACGACTACTTTTCCGGTTCGTCTCTACATCCGGCATCTTACAGCAGCAGGCTATTATATCCGCCACTACAGAGTTTTTATCGACAAGTGTTATTGTAAGACATGCTCAGAGCTTGTAGTCCCAGCTTCCGTCCGTGATGCTCATACAAGGAATCCTCACACATTCCAGAGGCCACACTACACAGCCAGAAGAAGAGGTAGACAAGAGGGCAATTTTAAGTCTATTGTACAGCAGGACTTTCATCTCTTTACCACAGAACGTCCAAGCTAATCTCACGTGCACATCACATCGTTATACGAAGCCTTGACCATTTCATTGGCTGCATTAGGCCAAGCTGCAAGGATGTGTCACTCCTTTTGCTAAATTACCTTAACCAATAACCTAACCAAAGGATACATGTTTACTCTTTTGATAGTATCGGCAAAAAGAGAAATAGGGAGTCAGTGCAGTTTGTCATATCATGATTGGTAGCCATACGCCATAGGACAAGCCCTTGAAGGGGTTGAAATCTAAGGGGAAAATTTGATGAGCGTTCAGGTTAGCGAAATGCATAAAGCGTATGTGTGAAAAGATTTTCAGGGTATGCAAATTAGAGTTTTAATGGTATTCATCAAGCACATAGTAATGCAGAACTGTATGACGAAGTAAACAGAATAGTGTTCCAGCATGATATCAATATTTGTTGCTGCAAAAATAAACACACACACGTCCACTCACCCACGCACACACATCCACACCCACACACCAACACCTACATACCAACACCTACACAAATAGGTAGGAAGGTAGGTAGATACATAGATACACTGATAAATAAATGAATAAATAGACAAATAATCAAATAAATAAAAGAATAAATAAATATATAAGTAAATGAATAGATAAAGCAGCTTATTTTCCCTCCAGCTCCAACTGCAATTGATTAATTCACCTTTACCAACCTATTCCTGAGCATAGGAATACACAGGAATATAGACAAAAATATAAAAATTTTATCACAGAATATGTGATATCATATTCATGTAAACCATCTCGTAAATATGTATAACAAAAGAGTAATTTATTTAATCACAGAGATCTTTGTTACCACAAATGTATAAATTATAAATCACTATATACAAACATAACCTATAATATATTCCTGTAGTTCTAGTTATTTGCGGTTTTGAGCACGTATATAACTCAATATGGTTTCCTCGCCAGCATACATCTAAAAGTTTCTCTTGTGTGTGTGTATGCGTGAGAGAGAGAGAGAGACATTCTAAATATGCATCACAGTATCATTTTCAGAGAAAGCAAAGTCATCAACCTCCCCTCTTTTTCCCCTTATTGCTGGGTCATCAAACCACCATGCTCTGCTGTAGGTAAAATGAAGCACACGCCTCAAAAGACCCCCGTGTGACCCTAGGAGTCCAGCGCATTGAACGCTGAAAGAATACCCGAGCTTAAAAGCCCCATTTGGAGCTTGCACATTCAGTATTGGCATCAGAAGTCATCACAGAACCAGACTTTAAAGAAACTTACAAGATTTACTCAGCGATTCAGAAGAAAATGATTTCACAGAACCTAGTCCTTATTTCCATACTTATACACATTACTGAAGTTCAAGGCATTTATTTTATTTTCGCCCATAATTCTTGTTTAATTGTGTTTATAGTCGTAAATGTATTGCAGTTTATGTGTAATCTGTATATTTTCACTATTAGTGCATGTTAGAGGAGCCTTAGACCAACTTCAACAAAGTTATTGGCTATGTATTATATATTATCATTATATATTATATATGCATTATATATTATCATATATATTAGAGAGAGAGGGAGAGAGAGAGAGAGGAAAATGTTTATGAATAGTGAATGTGCATTGAATATACATGTGTGTGAGTGTGTGTGTGTGTCTGTGTGTGTTTGTCTGTGTGTGTGTGAACAATGTAATTAAAAAACGAAAAGTTGCTTAAAAACCACAGTTGGTATTTAAGTCTAATATCTGTCCAGAATGCGACACCAAGATTTTGAAGAAAATTTCTCCACCCTAAATTACCCTTCACGTGGAAACTTTTTCGAAAATTTTTATTTTCTAAAAATGACTAACGATTTTCGTTAAAATTCCATATGTTCAAGATATTTTAATAGCAAATGAAATAAATATTTTGAATTTTCTCGCTATAACCCAGGTAGTATGTTTACTCCTGATGTTTTTCGCATAACCAAATCTTACTATAAATATGTAGATCTGGTCAAGAGACACAAGTTATATCCAATTGCATTTTTTGTGGAGTGAAGCATTTCGGAGATATTCCTTATTTGTAAGAGTTTTGCAATATTTATATTTTTGTCAAATGGAAGCCCGTGTACAATTGTTTATTTCTTCGCCATGCAAAGAGAACAGAATTTCAGAGCTTGAAAATACTTGACGATCACTCAAAATAAGAGATTGTAAGAATTGTTAGTACAAGAGTAGAGAAATTCATGTGAGTGCAACACATCCGATTTTTATAGTAACAGTAGGTGTAAAACTGGGCAGAGAAAGGCATATGAATTTAAGTTTTTTTATTGTTATTGACATAATCCGCGAGTGGTCTTCTCTGGCCGTGTATTGTTGTTTTCTAGATATTCTATATTCTGGTGATGTCAAATGGATGATCTTGGTTGCGAATAGCAAGTTTGATGGCTCAAGTTAGAAATGAATCGATTCCTATGTGATGGAAGGAATAGCAACGAACTCATACCAGACACTTGAAGTGAGGAAGGGGGGGGGGGGGGCGTGAGATACGGTGAGTATTGCTGTGTTCTAACTTAAACAGAGGTTACAATCTATTTTAAAGTAATTAAGTGATGAAAATTGGCAAAAATACTTACATTTACAGCTTTTTACGTAGTCTTTGGAATTTCTTCAGTTTAATATACATATGGTATTGCATCTTCATTTTCTACTGGAAATTCTGCAACCTTTATAGGAAAAATTTAACTTCTACACACTTTGGTGTATGGAGTTAAACTTCAGCCCATCATAGGGAAATTTCTGCTTTACAAATTGATACTACTGTCACACGTGGCGACTTCTGTGTGCCCAAGCCATGAGTTTTCTTTCTTTACAAACATGCGGTTTGTTTCGTCCATTTTATATGAACAGCTTAATAAAAATAACAATTTCTAGGTCAAATGACCCGTTCCCTCAGAGAGTAATGAAGATAGCTAAATAGTAGGATGATGATAAAAAAACTAAGTATTGTTGTGGATCAATTTTGGTGCTACGGTTGGTATTTAGTATAGTAAGTAGACGGAGTATTGCATTCCACCCAAAAATTCGATGTCGAGATTTCACCGGAAATATTGGTTGGAACACAATACTTCCTCTACCTATTAAAGTTGATAAAGCAACTAAAAGGGGTATTTTTTTTTAGAGTTTATCGACATGTAGTCGCTGAATCTTCCTTTTAACTCCTTTCTTTAGAAAAAAGAAAAGCAATTTCCGCGCGTTTCGTCGTTAACAAGAGGCATACACGCCGACCGAGTACGGAGGTATTTTCTCATGCCTCCAGGAGTGGCCTGGCCCATATAATGTAAACACTTTGGGAAGTGCTGCATTAAAGCACACATCGTATCGCAGAAATAGTGTGACGTGAATGGCAGGAGTGCCAGGCGCTGTGCACAAAAGATGTGTTTCACACCTGGACAAGGGTTATGTGCAGACGACGGTGTTTAAATAAGGAAGTCTTGAAGGTGTCACATTCTCCAAACAAGGACGGAGAAGTCATGAATATTTCCTTCCCTCTTAGGGCACCAAGTTCCTTGAACTTAACCTTCTCTCATATAGTATAACGACTTTAATGGCAGCTTTAGTAGCACTATAAGCTTATTTCCCATCAAATAAAAGTTCTTGTGATATCTACATCTATAACAAAACATTAGCTTCTAAAAGAATAACGCGATAGAAAAGGTACAAACATTCATTTATTTATGACTAGCTGAAATACCCAGCGTTACCCGTGGTTTTTCCACTTAGGTTGTAAATGAACAATATTATTGTCGTCATTCTTTGGAGACACTTAAAAAATATTACTTAGTATGCCTAAACAGAGTTAGTTTACACTCTTAAAACAGTATAAAGAACAAAAAATATAAGGCGCTAACCAAAAGCACTGTTGAACAACCACTAATACTAAAGGAAGAAAAGGGAGTAGAGAAAGCCATGTGAATATGTATTGCATTTCTATTTCAATCGTATAGCAAGTTATATGCATTCTTGTAGAAATAGTAGACAAAAAACTGTGATTGTGTTTCGTAAAAGAAGAATGAGCAAACAAAACCGTGTGAATGTAATATGTTGCATTACTTCATACATACCAACATTCATTTTTATAGATACACTAATTTGTTGAAACTACTCGCGTTCTACTAATTATAAAATGGTTTCAGTAACAGAAATATTCAGAGGAATGTGTACAAAATTGCCAAAGATTCATCGCAATTGGATGAATGATATAGGAAGGCATATTGGACAAAGAAAGAAACATTAATTTGTTAGTTTTTAACATAGTTACTGTGGCACATCTTAATATTCAAATGTTAGGGGCGTAAGCGCAGAGCTTTTGTTAAATGACATATACAACATAATATTACATTCACTTTTGTGTCTTTTTCTAACAGTTTTCTCACAAACCAATTACATAATGATGTCTTTGCACGGTCATAACTGTGCTGCAAAATGAACAACGCTTGTGAGATAGACCACCCGTTTTGCTTCATAACTCAATATGCGACCCGCATAAACTTAGAAGAGAACCGAAATTTCACCGTGAAGAGATATTAGAGGGAGTAGGTATGTTCTGCAGGAGGGAAATTGTGAACTCATTCAAGTGAACATAGTGCGAGGACTTGGAGCTTGCAGAAAGAATTCAAACTCAGTTCCAATATAACATTCGTTATCGCGTTACAGCATTCCTACCGCCCACTCTGTGTCATGTTTTCTGTGGCACGCCTACTTGAAGATACTAACCAACCTGAAAACATACTACTCTTAATAACTAAAATTATAAGTCTGCAAATGAAGCAAGTATTAATTTAGCATTATTCATTACCCTGCCCTGCACTTATACCTCTAAGAGCCTGTGTATGACAATGGACAAGTAGTCATTGTTAAATGACCAGTTACCAAAACATTACGTAATGTCTACCTTCCACAGAAAAAGACAGACAGAGGGAACGATAGAGGAAAGGCTGGAAGATTCTCATGGGGAGAAATATCAGCAATAATCCGGATTCTGCTATTTTTACTTTTTCTTCTACGTTTAGTAAAGTAGAGGAAGTATTGCACTCCACCCAAAAATTCAATGTCGAGATTTCACTCGAAATATGTTTTGACCTCTCCTAAATCCAAAAAAGCATTTTTAGAAAAAGCACCGTGTGTGTCTGTATGTGGACAGTGAAAAGTCAAAAATGAAAAGTCGGTTAAAAAGCGAAATTGGTATTTAACTTTAATGCCCTTCTGCGACACGAAGATTTTAAAGCAAATTGCTCCACCTTAAACTACACTTTACATGCAAAATTTTTCGAAAATTTGAACATTTTTATTTTCTTGAAAATGGCTGTAACAATTTTGATTTAAATGCCGTATGTTTGAGATATTTTTATAAAAAATGAAATGTATATTTTGAACTTTCTGGTAATAGCCCATGAAGCCCTATTTACTCTGGATGACATTTGCATAACTGGTAAACCGTAAAAGATAGACCAAATCTTACTATACAAAAATGTAGATCTTGCTAATATATATATATATATATATATATATATATATATATATATATATATATATATATATATATATATATATTGTAGAGTGAACCAGTTTTGGAAAACATACTTCTGTCAAATGGAGCATCGTTATTCATTTTTCATTTTTGATATGTTAACAGTGCAAGGAGAAGGGAATTTGAAAGCTTTAGAAGATTTGACTATCGCTCAAAGCCTACTGTATTCCCATACTCCCGTTGCACGTGCTAAGAGAAAACGAGCAATAAGGTAATTTCTGCAAATGTTTACCTTAACTAACACGAAGAAGATAGATGAATAGTACAAGAGTGGAGAAAGTGTTGTGAGTGCAACACATCAGATTTTTTAATAATCTCTAGCCAAAACCCATTGCTTGTGTTCGAAAACAATTGTGGAATGTAGTCATTGGCCTGAAGGGCGGTCATTAAGGCGGTTTCCGTTATTCCCGATTATAAGGTAACGATTAAGGGTGGTACATACATAATCGGAATCAGCTGATCTTAAACCCTGAAACCTCAAGTCCCAGGGGAGGGGCTACATCTGATTACACTCCACTTACATGAGATCAGCTTCCTAATTTACAAGAATATTTTCACTGTGAAATTGAATACTTTGCATTTTTTTGTGTTCATTAATAATTCATGTTTATGACTCATCTACTTGCTTTAGATGAATGCGAAGTTTAAATACTTACCTCTATGGACGCCAGGCGGAATGGATACTCCCTTTCTTGACCTGAAACACCAGTATATTACTACTTCAGGATATTTTGCAAGTAAAACTTTCCCTTTTAAATGATTAAGAAATGAAGGATTTAGATTAAAATACCAACAATATGTTTAAAGATACTTATATATTTTATTTATTACATATCTTGAACTTTTGGAATAACTTCTGAAGTCCTGTTCTGAATTACTTTTGTAAAATTGTAAATAGTAAGAGGTAGATAAAATTTTATTGCACAAAAAGTTCATATTATTTTAAAATAATTTTATTCCAAACTAGATGAAATACCAGGTGTTATCCAAGAGCTTAGGTTGCAGTTAACCAAAAATTGTGTTTGTTTGGAGACGTTTAAAAATTAATAAGCTTAAAGAGTTAATTAAAACTCTTAGGATACTGTGAACAACAAAAATAAACATAAATAAAAACACCGGGAAGGCACTATGCAAAAGCACTGTTGAACAACCACAAATATCACAGGGAGTAAAGCAAGTAGAGAAAACAATGTAAAACGTTGCATTTGTATTTCAATCGTAGACAATTGTATGTTGAAGAGCGAGTGGAGGAAAACATGTGAATCTGTTACGTTAAAGAAAAGCGAGTAGAGAAAACCATCTGAGAGTAATATAGTGTATAGTAAAATAACATAAGCTGCATTAAAAAAGAATATGTATATGTGCCTAATTTCGCGATGATTGGTCAAGCAGTCTTAACTGTTACTTATTTGAAAACATTCATTTTGTATATATAGATGACATGAATTGTTTGTAGAAGAGCGAGTGGAGAATGTTACCTAAAAGTGTGTAGAGAAAACAGTGTGAATGTAATAGCATTTTTATTTCAAACATACAGAAAAGTCAGTGATATTTTAGAAAAGGGAATAAAAATATTTTTTGGTGTAAAATCGCGCTTTTTAGGAAAATAGAGGAGTGAGTAGAGAGAGAGAGAGAGAGAGAGAGAGAGAGAGAGAGAGAGAGAGAGAGAGAGAGAGAGAGGGAGGGAGGGAGATATTGTGTTACCTAAAGTGAGTAGAGAAACCAGTGTAATACCTAGGTATCATTTCTATTTTAAATACACAAAAAATGTATATGACTTATTTGTAGAAGAGGGAATAAAAATTGTTTTTTGTTTAAAATCACGTTTTCTTTTTTCAGGAAACATACCTACATAGATGAACTTTAAAAATTAAACCCTTCCTGAATACCCGGGTTCGATCCCAGGCAACCTCATGTGAAAACCTTCCGCACAACCCACAACCTTCCGCAGTTGAAAGCTCAAAAGAGAAAGATAAAACAATTAAAAGATTGAAAAGTAAAACCCAAAACACGAAATACCAAAAACCACAGCCTAGAAGACTTAAAAGTTACGAAAGATGAAACCAAACTAAACTTGCGTAGCTAACCCAATATTGGCGACAAACTGCAGTACCTTATCTACAGCGACTGGGTTCTAAAAATGTGTTTTCCTAGTAAAAATCACGGTACAGAATTTTTATATTAAATGAAATACTTTCCATATACTTACTACATGCAAGTAGCAGAGAAAGTAAAGCACAAGGCTAAAGAAAATATTGTTAGATGATAATTTTTGAAAGATCGGAACAGGCCATGAAGTCTAACCCATGTATACTTCTGAGGATAACTAGACGCAATGATTCCTTGCCGCTTTCAAATGTAGCACATAAACTTACAAACAGTTGATATGAATGTGGATTATGAGATCAGGTAAGTATAAATAATGTAGCTGGCACATATTCCATGTGTGTGTGTATGTATGTGTCGAATCGACCGTTTTCTTGAAAGTCAATTTATGAACTGACGTAACACGCGATTTCGCTGGTGAGATATACATCACCTGAATAAATTGTGACTGTCCGTATACCTACCTACTTCCGTGGCGCAACTTCCGGGAAACTGAGCCTGTGAATATCTTTCCAACAACGAAGGAAAACAAAAGCAGCACGATGAAGGACAGGCGTGCGATTTAGTCGAGCGTTTGTTAAAACTGGACGGGTTGTCCGAATTCCTTGGTGGTGGTCAAACTAGAGAATTTCATACATAGAGCCATTAAATTATAATGTACGAAATATCACCCGGTCATTCTTTTGTTTGTTTTTTTTTACAAATGATCACTAGGTTATTCTTTTTTTTTTTAGCCAGTGTGGCCAATTGCATCCACTAAATAGCTGAAAAACGTTTTACCACATATTACAATCGATTAACAATCAAACTACCACTCCATTCAACCGAACTATGTTTTAACAATTGTTCATTTAATAACTAATGCAGGTATTTTTCCAGATAAAATGATATTGTTAATGTTGAAAATACATTTGAGATTATAAACTCGTTTTCTGTTATAACAAAAGAAGATCGAAATACGTATAGTTATTGGGTTCCGTCCTTAGCTGGTAATGCTGAGTAAATCGAACTACACAATCGAAATGAACATATTTTAGGTTATTTTTTTTATAGAATTTAACATTATCTGGTCAAATCTTTGCGATGTGGTATTTAAATTTATATTTTATTTATGGGATAGTCCAGATAAACATAATTCGATGGCCTGACCTTCCAGATAAACTATCTCGCTCCGCTCAGACCCCTTATGATATTACTTGGGATAAAACTGTTAGAATGCAAATAATCTCTGGTAATGTTCACTGCGATTCATGAAAAATTCATTGAAAGAAATTGCATTTTAGCCATCGTGCATATGAAGTTGAAATACTTGAACTCCATGCTTTTCGCGTTTTTACTGTAGAGATTAAAGTATTTAATTCTCCAATTTTCGATATGTAGATTTATACTTGCAGACATGCAATATAAGATATTTGATAGTTGAATTTTAACAACTGAATCTTAGCATCTTTAATTTCCTTTATTTGTTAACATCTATTTACGATTTAATTATGCGTTATTTGAGTAAAACACTTGCGGCGTAAGTGGCTATCGCACTTTCAGTTCTTGACTAGCTTGGTCAACACTTGATGAGTAATCGATCACCTGTTCGATGTGATCTTGATACTGCTTTTGAACAGCTGACCGTTATTTTTACTTTATGCACGACGTACATAGTAAGCAGAGAAGATTTTGTATTTCACCCAAAATTTGATATCCAGATTTCACTGGAAATACGCGATTTGAGATCCCCTGAGTAAAGAAGTCATTTTTAGAAAAAGGTATCTGTGTACTTGTGTGAGCGTATGAGAGACAGAAAGAGAGAAAGAGAAAGAAAGGAGGAGAGGAAGAGAGAGAAAGAGAGAGAAAGAGAGGGAGAAAGGGGGAGAAAGAGAGAGAAAGAGGGAGAAAGAGAGAAAAAGAGGGAGAAAGAGAGAAAGAGGGAGAAAGAGAAAAAGAGGGAGAAAGAGAGAACGAGAGGAAGAGAGAACGAGAGGAAAAGAGAACCAGACTAAAAGAGAAAGAGAGAGGGAAGAGAGACAGAAAGAGAAAGAGAAATGTATCCCAGCGCCTTCCAAGGATGCAACACTATATTTACCTTATATGGAAAATGATTCGAAAGGTTTGATTTTTTAAAATTGGCTAACGATTTTGATTAAAATCCTAATACCAAACAGAATGTGTATTTTGAATTTTTCTGGAAATTTTCTAAGAAGTTCTTTTCATTTTCGACGCCTTGCATAACCAGTAAACCGTAAAATAGACAAAATCTTTCTTCACAAAAATGTAGACCTTGTTAAAACACACAAGGTATGACGAATAGCTTTTTCTTTTCTCTCTTTTGTGTGTATAAAGTGAACTGTTTTCAATGCGTGCCTTTGTTATCTGTTTAAATTTTCCAATAATTAATACCTTTCTCAAATAGGTATACATCATTCGTTTTTTTATCTCTTGGCCATGCGAAAAGAATGGAATTTTAAAGTCGTCACATAGCAACCACCTTTAAAAGGTTTGATCATTTGTTAAAACCTACTAAATTCCTATATTCCCCTTGCACCTCCAAACAATTAGGAATAAGATCATTTCTGCAAATGTTTATCTCGTAGTTATGAAAATTCCTCGAATCTCTCTTCTAGTATCTCTATTTTATATGTGTATTGTCGGCAACATGAACAATATGTAATCTTACTCTATTTCGTGCTACGTAATGTCCAATATATTCATTGTTGCTGTTGCAATTATTGTTCCAAGAATACACGTTTGCAAATATGTTACTGGGGTCGGAAACGCGCCGTTTTTATATATTCCCAGAGGAAAACGTCCAGTGGAGTGATGTCTAGGGAATATGTCCACCAAATTGGTCCACCGCATCCAACTGAGCAGTTCTGGAAGGTTTTTGTGAGGAAATTCTGAATATCCATACTCGAGGTAGGGGAGCTGGACCTCCGTCATCAGCAACCTGTGGGTGCAGGAACTTCAGTATAGTCACTGTCGCCTCTTGGGAGAAAAGGGAATCGATGATCCTACTGAGGAAGACGCACCAAACGTTTATTTTCGGTTTATCCTGAGGACATCCACGGTAGACGTGTGGATTTTGTGAGCACAGATTGTTACATTGCGCCGATTGACAGATCCTGAGACATAGAAACGTGTCTCGTCTGAACACAAGACGTTTCCAAGAAATTGAAGGTCCCAGAATTTCGACAGCGAATGCCTGTCATAGTCGTGACCTGTCATCTGGTTTTAATCACTGAACAATTTGCAAGTCGTAACGGTACAAGCAAAGCCATTTATGACGCACTCAGTTCATTGCTGCCATCTACACATTCAACTGCCGGAATGATCGCCGAATTGATTTCTGCGAACTTCTTATTAAACTACTCTTTGTCCAATCTTCTCTTCCGAAACAACGACGAGAATCTGAGATTTCTTCAGGTCCCCAGAAATCTATCACACTATGCCGTGATGATTTTTCCATCAGGTGCGTTTCCTTTTTATTCTCTGTGGTTATTTATTTGCACTGTAATTATTGGTATGATCTCCACATCCATACAAAGTTCTGCGCATTGCTGCGGGGTCGCCATTTTGTTTCTTCTACTTTATATGATTACCCTCTTCTTATGTAGGACTTACACCCCTAGGACTTACAAGCCAGTGCCAAGAGTCAAACACCTGTAGGGGAGCACAGGAACTTATGAACCGGACAGAGTGAAGACCTGGAAGCGGGTGGTCAGCCAAGCACCAGGTAAGAGACTGAGGGAGATATGAAATTAAGGCGAAATGGGTGAACTGATGAAGATTCAGCAGTTGGTGGAATGGTTGGCGGGGGAAACCGGAGAACCCGCACAAGACACGCCCAGACGCCACTTATCCACCATAAATACAATATGTGGGTCGCATCAGTGGTAGGCGAACGTTCTAACCCCTCGGTCACGCTACTCTGCCATTTTCCTTTTTGCGATTAACTTGTAATTAAGCTGAGCATTTTACTAAGGTGCTACATCCCCTCACTCAAAGTAACCTTTACATAAAACTTCTTTGTTATTTTCGGTAGTAAGAAAAATGACTAGCGATTTTGTTTAAAATAACGCACATTTTCTAATATTGGCATGGCTAAGGAAATTTCAAGAGAAATAACATGAAATATAACTAATTGTCCGTCTACAGACCACTTCAAATTTGCCCAAAGCTTGATCTCAACAGTGTTTTCATACCGGAAGCTTTAAAAGACCAGTTGTTGCTGTAAAAAAAGCCTCTGTGGTTCACCAAAATCTGTAGACGACGTTGAACAAGCTGTCCTGGGTTTTTCACGAAATCCACATGCTTTTGTTTTTATTGGATTCACAACTGCTGAGATCGTTTCTTCCAATCAGCATGTGTTTTTGCAGCATAGGTGATATCTCAATGGAAGTTTATACGATAAATTACAAGTAGTGAGTGCCTAGATGCAATAATTATCATTTGCATCTTAAGGTTTGTCTGGAGACTACTTCAGTAATCGTATAATTTCTTCCTTTTTAATTCCTCTATGGTCTACTTACAGTACGTAAGGAAATATTGCATGCACCTAAAAATTCGATGTCGAAGTTTCACCGGAATAAAATATAAGTTAAAGAAAGATCCACTCGTGCGCATGTGCGTATGTATGTGTGCGCACACTAGCTCAAAAATGAGATGTTCCAATAAATGCCAAACTTGGTGAATAGGTTCAGCGTCTTTCAAAAATGCAACAAAAATTTTCAAGTAAATCCCTTTATCCCAAACTACCATTTCCATAGAAGCTTTTTCGAAATATCCGACTTTCTCAAAAATCGGTCTATTTGACTAAAATACTATACGTATAAGTTATTTACATGACAAATAAAATGAATAGCTTAAGGCAGCGTTTCTCAATTAGCGGATCGCGACCCATAGGGTGTCGCGGGTAGTGTATGTGGGGGTCGTCCGTGTTCTTTAATGTTTTCTGGAAATAAATTTAATAAATAATTCACATAAAATATATGAAGAACATTTTATTTTATTTTCTAAGAACCACTAAAGTTAGTATGAAATGTTTTGCAATGCGTGATTCAGGGCATTTAAAAGAAACAATTGAACTTGGTCTTTACTAACTGTATTTACAATTTATGGCATCAGTAGGCTTTTCTGCCGCCTCCGTAATCCCGTATTTAATCGTTCTAGAGGGCTTACGTGGAAATATGCCTCTAGTGTTATTGCAGAACAAGATTTGCCAAAGCAACATTATTATCGTTTGAAAGCGTGTGACTAAGCCTGTGATATTTTAGGTTAGAAATAATGCTTTTATTTTTATAAACAACGGTTTCTTTATTTCCTTTAAAGGCTGGGTACAAATATGATCAGCAAGAGAGCAAAATAGTGACGAAAGCATTATTCCAGTGAAGAAAATATAGGTCCTTAGTAACAGTTTTGATAATCAGTTTTGCAGCTTGTATTTTTATTGCTGATTTTTTTCTTTTTATTGAAGTAGGGTGACAGCCTTCTCTGAAAGGAAGGCATTCGATTTATGTAGTATTAAAATGCAAAAAATTCTTACTATAATCAAGAAACACGATTTGTTTTCTTAACTGGTTAATAGTTTCAGTATAAATGTGGTTTATGGAACGTTTAATTTACATGTTTATTAACATCTGCCTTGAAAATCATATCCTGCTTCCCTGTTTTTTCCAGACGTATTAGTAATCTGCATTGTAGGTTGGAATACTGTTTTTGGAGTAATTTTCACGGCAGTTGAGTGTTATGTCGGCCATATTGAATTCTTGAGAACTGCCGTTCAGCTGTTTCCCATATACACCCTTTTATCACTGGTAAGTAAATCATAGATAAAAACCTACTGTAAAGGAAAATTTAGGCTCTGAAGTATAAATTTTTTTTTTAAATTTCCCTTTTTTTGCATCATTTATTCCAAGATATTTGCCGTTATTGGTTTGAATTTTCAAATACTAAGCACTAGAGGCCGAACCTTCATACAGGAAACAAAAGGTTGTGGAGTTTGGATTATAGGAAGTGGGGGGGGGGGGGGTCAGTCTACCACATAATCATAACATAGAGGTACAGTTAACGCAACAACGTTGTAGATAATGTTGGTGCATAACTTACATTAATGTCACCATTTGCAATAAAAATATTCTCTCCACATTATTGTACACGTGCAGCAATACGTGAATATTTCAAGTTTCGTGCTGGAGGCGCTTTACCTTGAGAAACACTATGCACTATAGACAGTAATTCAATTGTTTTGTGCTGTCACTGCACTTGAGCAATGACGTCACGCTCTGTCCATGTGACAGGTAACTTGCGATCGCCACATTTCAGGATAGTTGTATAAAGCTTCGGAACCTAATAATCAATTTGAATTGTTGAGTTGTTTCTCGTGATATCAAGGAACTACTATGAAATATCGAGGACTGCATATAGCGGCCCGCTTTTAAACATCTGAAGCATGAATTGTTTATCTCCCTTATTTCTATAACCAAATGCGCAGTATAGCTGTTACTATAAACCTCGATTTACAGGAAGTAGATAGAAAACTAGGCTTTCTTAAGAAAGCTACATACAAATACAGTAGAATGAGTAGAGGAAGAGATGTGAATGTAACAACAGTTTTCATTAAGCAAATGAGGCAGACGAATAAGAAAGTCGTGAGGATGGGATCTAGTTACTCGCTTCTTGCACTCCAATCGCTGTGCAGTGTGACGTAACCCTCGAACAAGTAATTTCAATTGGACGGAACTAAATCGTCGAGTTAAAACGCATGTCGTCACTTCCTCGCCTCCTCGTCTTTGTGTCCATTGTGGGACCCCGTGCGAAAGGAAACAAAGACACGTGCTTACATAATGTGAGAAATCCACAGGCTCGTTACTTATACTGCATTCAGAGCCAAATTTTCCATACCTTCCTTGGATACCTTTATCAACAAAATAACTTAACAACCTCTAGGAATAATCCAGCCACCTTGTGAAAACATCTTGCATTTTCTTATTTAAAAAATCTGATGAATAACATTCACATTACCTTTTTACTTTCTCTACCACGTATAGTAAAGTAGAGGAAGTATTCCACCCAAAAATTCGATGCCGATATTTCACCGGAAATATATGTTTTGAGAACTCCTGAATCCAAAAAAGCATTTTTAGAAAAAGGTCCGTATTTGTGTGTCTGTGTGTCTGTCAGTCTGTGGACAGCATAACTCAAAAACGAAAAGTCGGTTAGAAACCAAAGTTGGAATTTAAGTTTAAAGTCTTTCGAGGATGCGACACGAAGATTTTAATTTTCTTTAAATTAGCTGACGATTTTGATTAAAATGCCATATGTTTAAGATATTTTATGAAAAATATAATGTATATCCTGAATTTTCTGGCTATAGCCCATGAAGTCCCATTTACTCTAGATGACTTTTGCATAACTGGTAAACCGTTAGAGATAGGCCAAATCTTACTGTACAAAAAAATGTAAATCTTACTAAAAACACAATTTATGTGTAAATAATTTTTTTTGTAGAGTGAACCATTTCGGAGATATTCCTTGTTATTTGTATAAGTTTTGGAGAACTTGTAGTTCTGTGAAATGGAATATCGCTATTCATTTTTCATATGTTAACCGCGCAAAGAGAACGGAGTTTGAAAGCTTTAAAATATTTTACTGTCGCTCAAAGCCTACTGTATTCCCATATTCCCGTTGCACGTGAAAGAAAACGAGCAATAAGATAATTCCTGCAAATGTTTATCTCAACTAAATTTCAACTATACTTAAATGAATTTAAAGGAAAACTAATTTGTAACTGTACAGTTTAAAATTGTAATATTTTGAATTTAAACATGTAATTTTAGTTGGGAAATACGAAATGCCGATGGTATTTAATAAACAATTTAAAACACACACTCATTTTAAAAGGTTTTTATTCAGTAGATCTGAAAACACGAATTCCTGGTTAAATCTCAATAAGTATAATACTTCTGTTATCTAATATTTAATATCCTTATCTTACCTGTTAATATAAGTAAGAAGCAAATTAATTGTAATTAGTTTAGTAAAAGTGGCTTCTCCCGCCATCCAAATTAAACTTTTGCCCAACAATTCAATTAAACTTTTTCCCAAAACATTGTATACTTATATAATCTACAATTCATGGTACAGAATGTCACAAAACAAAGCATCTTTTCGCGATTTCTAAGTTTTTCGTGCAGTTAAACGTTCTACATCTTTTATGGTTGTAATCAGATCCTTTAGAGCCATTTTTGAGGAAATGAAATTCTCCGTGTGAAGGGTATTTTGGGATAGGGATTTTTTTGAAAAAAAATATATATATACACAAAAGTATACAAAATGTATTCATAGACTTCATAGGCTTTCCGTAGACAGCAAGATATGCATGTAGTACTAGAAAAAGTAATAAAATACGATTATTGACCTCGCAAAGTGACCAGGATGATAGTCACGGATGGTACTATCGTCTCATTAGACTTAAGTCATATCAGGTATTTTATTCCTATTATTTATATGCTCAGTTGTTAACTTCCGAAAGCATCTCGAGGTTTGTGCTTTGAATTATTCCTATTCATTTTAGCGATTTTTTTCTTAAGCTTATATAAAACCTCTTACAGTATCTCTTGAAAACAAGCTTCCCAATTGATCTTCGATTCCTTGGCATTTTAGTCACGCTCCCTAGCAACTGTTCATTTGCAAACACTACGTCATAATCTAGCGCGCCCAGTGTGGAGAATCTGCAATTAGTGTCCATCATTAGCTGCAAGTCCTGCCTCCAGAGGTACAGCTCTTGTGTTTTGTTTTATCTTGAAGCACTTCTGGTTGTCTTCCGTATACCAGGAGCTATCTATAGACTAGTATTTGTGGTCTTACGGTACTCACACGTTCACATTGCATCATGTACAAAGAAAGAAGCAAACAAAAGTTAAAATGGAATTGTCTGTTACAGCTATAAGTTTGAGAGTGATTAGACATACTAAATAAAAGCTGTGCCTATTAATTATTTGATTTTCATAGGGATTTCATATATATAGGATCCAGCAGTTTTTCTTAGGGTTGTGTGGATGGCTTTATAAACCATAAATGTTTTACCAACGTCCACAGTTGGCATATAGCAATGTCAGCTTACAGAAAAAAGACGAAACTATTTACTGATACCTGTTCTTTTCTCTGAGCAACTAAGAGAAATTAATGGGTCATTTACGAACATACAAAGATGCTCTCACTCATGGTGGTTTCAAATGTCGAATTGTTTTATCATTTATTTTGCTAAAGTTGCACGTTTGAACGTATTGTGCGATTGGTACAAGCCGGTAAAAGTCTTACTGAATGTCTTCGACAGCTTTATTTACAGTGAACACAAAGCTTGCCGTTCTCCAACCATCAATAACTTACAATAAAGAAACTATAACAAACTTGGTAAATTAATACATAATTTACATATAATTTCTATAAAAATATTAGTTATCAGCATGCATTAAAGCATAAACAAGCACATTTTAATTAAAATCAACAATCACACCTTTCACTTTGTGACGACACATCGGTTGTGGAACATTGCCCTAGACCACGAACCGTCTTACGTCACTCATAGGTAACAAGTGCTTACCTGCGAATTATTTAAAATTAAGCAAAATGCACTTAGTTACAACGAGGGAAAATAATATTCAAATGATTAGGCGTTGTGATGAGTTCTTGCAGTAGAAATAAAATAAACCCAGGAAAAAGTAAAAATCGGGAACATGTCCATTAGCTGAAGGGTAGGAAACGTTTAAACTTAGAACATGGAATATTTCTAACATTCAAGATATCTCTATTAGTCATTTCATAATATTAAACGTGTGCTAGATTAATCAGCTATTTTTAAGAAAATAAAAGATGAACGAAAAATATTCATTAGAATGGGTAGTTTGTCACAGCATTGAAAAACACTGACACACACACACACACACACACACACACACACACACACACACACACACACACACACACACACACCGGCGACGCTGATGTGACCCTGACAATTCACAGTGTCGCTAAACAACAAAACAATTTAATTTTAATGTTCACACTTCGAGCTATAGTTTCCACTCAGTAATATCTAATATTACTGTTATACCACAAATAAACATATTATTGTTACGCAAAACCTTAAAATGTATGAAAATGAGGAGGGACAGGACATAAACATCAGAGACTCGAGGAGTTCAACAGGCGTTCTGTATGTGGAGAGGAAGGGACGTGAAACATAAGCCAAACTTTGTAACACAGCACAAGGTTGCGTGACATTTGTAAAGGAAAACGCAACCTCTGACCTACAGTACTTCCTCAGGACAGCTTTCCGCCGAGTGGGCGTCACTTCCTCTTCTGCATTGACCTTTTTTGTATCGTCAACTGAACAAGCACAACTTCATGTACTCGCTCACACTGTCGAGTTCTAACACATGTACTAGCGAGTTAATATAAACTAACTCGTGTTAGAACGTTCCACAGGTTTGTTCAACTATCAGATTTAGTTCGTTTGAAGACATGCATTATTATGCTCATCCAATAGAAACCTTCCAAATAATTTATTTTTTAAGATCGCCTAACGAAACTCACCAGCGACCCCAGGCATTTTTACTCGTACAAATACTAGCTGAAATAATGGTATTTTTGTTTTCGATGGTTTTTCAGTGTAAAAGATCGCAGTTCAGTCTGCAGCACAATGTTCTCTTGTCAGTGCTTAGAAATAAGATTTTCGCTTAAACAACTGAACGACGACAATCTCTTGTGACAAACTTAACAAAGTATAATTCTAAATGGAATAAACTATAACAAATTACAAGTTCAATTACCTTTTTCTGTCACTTTATTTCTCGCTTAAAACTAAATCACAGCTATTTTTTGTAAACAAGTTCGGCACGCGAACAGCTTCTAGAACTGGCTGGAATCGCTTTGTTCTGCGACGTTCACAGTCGTCTTTATTGTGATGCTTCATTGTCGTCGGCCACGTGGTGTGAGGTAGCTAAAACTGACTTGCTTTTCGAGCGGCGAATGCCGGCCAGCGTCAAGGTCTGTATTCCCGGCTGAGGAGTAGGGATTTTTCTCTAGTCAAAGTCTGGAAGTATGAATGCGAATATGTGTGTGATCTAACGCATTAAAACCACAAATAGCCAAACCCCCAATACGAATTAACACGATTGCCGATAGGCAATATATCCCAAAAGCAAGGCCGCCAATATGACCATTGAAGTTAATGGCACGGTATACATGGAACAATAAGAACGCATGTTTGGAAACTTGGTGCTTTTGTTTCCTTGTGTGCAATGCTAGAAATTAAATATACTTCTCAAATCACGTGCATCCCCCACTTGTTGCATTATTACTTTTTCTACTTCTTATAGCAAGTACAAGAATTCGACCCAAAATTTGATGTCGAGATTTCACCGGAAATATGTTTTGAGTCCCCCTGAATTAAAAAAGACAATTTTATAAGAAGGGCTTAGAACAGTGTAACCCAAAAACGAAAAGTCCGTTAAAAGCCAAATTGATCTTTAAGATAAATATCATTCAAGGATGCGACATAAAGATTTTGTAGAAAATTCCTCCGCTCTAAACTACCCTTTACATGGAACATTTTTCGAAAACTTTGACTTTCTCAAAAATGGTTCTGACGATTTTGATTAAAGTGCCGTATGTTTAAGATATTTTTACGGCAAATTAAATGCATATTTTCAATTTTCTGGCTATAGCTTATGTAGTCCTGTTTACTCTGGATGACTTTTGCATAGTCGGTAATACTTTTTTTTTTTTTTAATTCAGGGGGCCCCAAAACGTATTTCCGGTGAAATCTCGACATCGAAATTTTGGGTCAAATATGATACTTCCTCTACAAAATATTACTTAATACAGATGAAACTAAACCAATCGGGGGTTGCTGCTAAAAGAGTGAGTGAGTGAGTGAGTGAGTGAGTGAGTGACTGAGTGAGTGAGTGAGTGAGTGAGTGAGTGAGTGAGTGAGTGAGTGAGTGAGTGAGTGAGTGACTGAGTGACTGAGTGACTGAGTGACTGAGTGACTGAGTGACTGAGTGACTGAGTGACTGAGTGACTGAGTGACTGAAGTTTAAGGGCCCGTCGACAATGAGGTCATTTAGGCCTTTCACCCACGTGAAAGGAACGAAAGCCACTGTATGTTGATGTTGCAGAGTTGACAAACAATGGAAAACATTCAGGACTTAGAGGGTTGTACTACATACCTACTATGCAAGAGTTTCCATGTAAAACCTGGATGGTACAGAGCCCAGCAAAAGTGTGCCCTGTGCTCTCGCTAAACAGTGGCGGCTTGTACAATGACATACAGTCATGGCGCAAAACATCTAGTGTTACAATCCCTTAACCTTCCCTCTGACTGTCGTTTTATAAAGCTTACTCTATTTTTACAAAAGCTTATTTTTATATTTACTTCACATTAATCCAAATGGACTTTTGTACAAACATTTCAGTAAATATTTTGTTGCACATTTACAGACGAAATAGAGCAAACCAAATCGATACAATTTGCTGTATGCAGAACTTAAATTCCACTCTTTCTATTTGACTGAGAAAAAACATCAGAGTGGCAGCATGACTATTAAACTGATAAACATTGAAAATTTTAAATCAATAACGATAAAGACTTGTATCTATGTTTTCGATGTTCACCAGTTATACAAAATTACACACAATATTTTTCCGAATGAACAAGACTTCATAGGCGATTCCTGCAAAATATACATTTTGTCATGTAAATACACATATTCAGTGTGTGGTATCTTAATCAAAATTGTTGGTGCCATTGTTGGGAAAATAAAAAATGTCAAAAACGTTTTCAATTAAAGGTCATGTAAGGATGTGGGGATATTCTCCAAAATCGTATCGTATCTTCAGAAGATCCTAAATAAAAATTAATTTGAATCTTTTTTGCGTCGTGTCTTTGGAAGATTCTGAACTTAAATACCAAGTTTGGTACTTATCGGACATTCGTCTTTGAATTATGCTTATGCACACGCGCGCGCACGCATACACACACACTGGGTTTACTTTTGTATACTTTATTTGCTCCTTTACCATTATTACTAGGTATTAGGTATCTTTATAATTAAATTATTCAGTTTTTATTTAGTTTATTTTGGAAATTTTATAAGCTTATGTTAGAATAATTTTGGCATTTTATTTAAAACCAATAAGATCTCGCTGAGAGAACAGCTGAACACCACATGCCAACCGGCGCCGAAACCACGCCCTGCCGAAGATGCAGCAAGTAATGAGAAACGATTATATTATTTAATAGCCACAGCGAGCGTTAAAGCTTGTAGAAATTCTAACACAGGTATATCAGTTAGAATGAAAATTTATGCCGTCAGCTTGTGTGAGGT
The DNA here is from genome assembly GCA_030765045.1 of Tenodera sinensis. NCBI lineage: Eukaryota > Metazoa > Arthropoda > Insecta > Mantodea > Mantidae > Tenodera > Tenodera sinensis. The sequence continues at coordinate 109,732,216 of CM060969.1, forward strand.
AAAGTTTTTGTCAGTGGTGTAGAACTTCCCCGTATCGATTGCCTACCCGTCATAAGGAATCAAAATGACGATTCCCTCTCACAAAGCATTGTAATGTTTCAGGTTAAGAAAAAAGGAATATAATAAATCAAGACATTTATTATGTCAGTGGTTCTAGGCACATTTCTGGCATCTATGGCATCAAGAACCAATTATTCTGGATTTTCATCACATTGACTGTAATGTTAAGACTGCAATTACATGCATACTAGGCTGTTGATTTATAAAAATAAAGCTATCCATGCCTAATTTTTATAATAATGTTGATAATTAATGGTGAACTTGACAGTATTGATTCTTTTCAAGATGACGCTCTGGCACTAAACCCCTGATCTGACCAGAGAAATCTGCTAACAAGTTCCTATTCTTCGTTACTTGAACGTAAGTCGTTAGTGAATCGATTACCCTCGTAAACGAAGGCTTTAAGGAAGCCGCCACTGCCCCTGACAAAACGTGTTCATCAAGTTTATACGTAGACCTTTACACCCAAAGGATACAGCTTTTTTATACGCTGAGCTTATCACCCTAACTTCTTTTCATGGTCCTTCCCACGCAGAGGCAGTTTACGCTCCTGGCAATCAACTCCATCAAAAGTTGGTGCAACTGTAGCGAGCAAAACTGCTTTCTGCGTGAATCAGAGGCCGAAATAAATGTAATCCTTGGTATAGGAAGTATGTCTGGTTTCTAAGTAGTCACACTCAGACCGTCCAATGTCAACGAAAACAAGCTGATATGTTTCATTTATGATTTTCTCTACTCATTCCTCTTACAAAAGCTTATTTTCAAATACTTACTGATTTTTCAAATAGGAAGTTCTTTTCACTTTCTATATTACGTATATTAAGTAGGGAAAGTATCATTCGATCCAAAAATTCGATGACAATTTTTCACCGAAAATGTTTTGAGGTCCCCTAAATCCAAAAGAAAGAATTTTTAGAAGATCCATGTGTGTGATACTGTGAGAGTGTATGAGTGTGTAAGAATGTGAGTGTATCTGTGTCGGTTTGCGTGCATGTGTGTGTGTGTGTGTGTGTGTGTGTGTGTGTGTGTGTGTGTGTGTGTGTGTGTGTGTGTCCAGTGTAACTCAGAAACGAAAAGTCTGTTAGAGACCCAGGTTGGTATTTAAGTTTAACGTCTTTCAAGGATGCGACACGAAGATTTTGAAGAAAATTCCTCCACCCTAAACTACCCTTTATTTGAAAAAGTTTATTTTCTCAAAAATTTCTAACGATTTTAATTAAAATGCCACATGTTAACGATATTTTTATGGCAAATGAAATGTATATTTTGAATTTTCTGTCTATAGCTCACGTAGTCCTATTTACTCTTGATGTCTTTTGCATAACTTATAAATGTAAGAGATAAACCAAATCTTATTATATAAAAGTGTAGATCTAATTAAAACACACAAGTTATGTCCAAATGCATTTTCTGTAGAGTGAACCATTTCGGAGATATTCCTAGTTATTCGTGTTAGTTAAAACTTTCGTGAAATTGAACATCGTTGTTCATTTTTTATATGTTACGTGTGCAAAGAGAACGGGATCTCAAAGCTTTAAAAGATTTGACTATCGCACAAAGCCTACTGTGTTCTAACATTCCCCTTGCACCTACAAGGAACTAAGCAATAAGATAATTTGTACAAATGTTTATCTCAACTATTTGTGCAACACATCAGATTTTTATTTTGTTTCCTGCTGCTTTGGTTGGAACCAGGGTTTCAGTCAGGTCAGTCACAGCGTTTTGCTACTCGTGTGACGAACATTAAAACAGCATTCGCAAAAATGCGACAAAAATCAGCTGCAGAAACAAACAATACAGGCTCTAAACACAACCTTTCAACAAACAATAACAATATATCACTGAAACAAACTATATGCAACATTCCCTTCAACCTTTTGGAGCTCATTGCTGATCTGGTCTGCGTGGTTCATTCACTATTGTACAGGTTTGTGCGTTTTAAATTTGTTTTAACGAAAAAAACCAAGTCCTAATCCCAGCGAAACTGAAAAATGGACATACTAAAGAGACAAAACCTATTAAAATAGGCACACTAAATAAGCAATTAGTAGAAAAGTGAAAAGTGTTAACTAAGAGGTGCAAAGTTCTGTATTCTGTATAAAGTCCGCTATTGGTGTGTAGTTTGTGCGAGAACTAGAAAAACAAGAATTACTTGGCTACATCATGATGTAAGCTGTAGTATTAACATTCACAACAAACTTAGCAGTTTAAAACAGTTTTCAAAATGGGCAACGCAATTACTGTTTATAAAATCATTCTTTAAAAGTTAATTTTACGTAGTAGGCTACTATTGGCTTTTAAAACCCTCATTAATACTATAATTTGTAGCATTTTCCAGGCGAGTGGTTAGGCCATTCGCTTCCGACCAAAGGGGCCGGGTTCGACCCCAGGCAAACGCATGTGGGATTCGTTGTGGGCGAATCGACGCTGGGGCGAGTTTCCTCCGGATTCTCCGGTTTCCCCCACCATCTCATTCCACCGGTGCTCCATCTTCATTCCATGTGTCTTGTGTCACCGCCTGCGGTGCCGTAGTAGTAAAAGCGCCCCCGCCTCCCGTAGCATTTTCTACCAGCAGAATTTTATTTTACACAAATGTAAACTTTGAGTTGTGCATTTTTTGAGACACTGTTATTTTCTAATTTGAACCCTGGTAGGAACCGTATTAAGTGTTATTTCTTACTGGTAAGGAATTTGGTTGCTTCCTTATAGAGACACACGGCTCACATACTTTTTCAGGAGTGTTCATCGTATCCTTTGATGTGGGCGACTTCACTTAAACGTGGAAACTTGCCCCCCAGCTATTTACAAGCGTCGCTTTGTTGATTCAAAGCCTTAGCAAAGTTTTTCATTAAGGTGACTTTAATAACCGGCGCTGTAGACTTTCCATTCACTAAATGACGTTCACCAAGCTTAAAACCGCAAAGTACAAAAATTTGATATTGCTGTGTCAATCTTGCAACAATGTTCTTGGAAGTAGAGTAACATCAAAAGAATGTTCGTCTGTAACTCTGCAAGTTTTAATACATAATTATATCGTGTACAGATCCTGGCTACAAGAAGCAGGTTGTGTAATTGTGGAAAATCTTTTGCATATAATTACATTGTGGTAGTTACAGCCGTGAAATTAATAATGGCAAATTATTTGAAACTTTTGCTAGGTTGCTGTTCAACAACAGTCCTAGAGGAAGATAATTATTGATAACATAGCGACAAATGCAACATCCAGTTACCTACTTTTTCTGTCACTTTATTACCGTTAAAATTGAATCACAAAAACATTTTTGTCGTTGACACAAATTACAATTCCTTGTGATCTTGCAATTTACAGCTGTTCTGTCCTCTCGTAACCTTGACAAAAACTTAACTGTCTTTCAGTTCTACTGTCACAAAAACAGCTTCCGACGCTGCACTCACTCACACAAAGAAACAGACAACTAAAAATTGCTTCACATAATAAACAGCTCCGACGCGGCGATTTAACGTCTATAACCGTCTCTGACAGTACTGAAGCTCTCTGCGCATGCGCGCACACGCACGCACACACACACACATGTACGCACACTTAAAACTAACTGCGAGCAGCTGTCTCGTACAACACTTAACGACTGACTGGGTTTTCTCGCTTTTGTATACCAGGCGAATTCTCTGGAAAATACACCTTTTATCGAACTTATTAACTTCACCGTTAGTCGAAAGTTACTCGAACAGTCTGGAAGCGCTTTGGTCTGCTGCGTTTATGGTCGCCTGTTCTAAATGATTCATTGTCGCCGGGCCGCGTATTTACAAGCAAAACATGTCCTTAAGGTCTTTCAGGCGCACGGCCACAGTCACGATATTAAAATAGCCATATATGTTTCCAAAACAAACATTTGATCATATTTACATAATTCATGGCATTAAGAAAGAGGTACTTGTGTCGTGAATCAATAACAATGTTAATTAAAAATTTTTATATTGAATATCTATATGAGAAATTGTTTCATTTTATTCTAGAAAATTTATGTCAAATCTTTCTTATTAAATATTTTGAGGTTTAGTGTCATAACATATCTGAATTTGAAATTAACATTGAGTAGATTTAAATAAGTGAACTCCACAGCAAGGTCATAGAGGCGAGATGCTGAACCTGTAGTTGGAATCAGTCAAAACCTTGGTAAAACCTGGATTAGGGAGAAATCAACTCAAGTGGTAAACTTATCCTGGACAAATACAAGCCAGGAAACGGACCTTAGGTCCATGCAACACTCTGTCCTCATTACGCCTGAGATTGGATACAACAGGAATAAGGAAAGCTGCTGCGTTAATTTCTGAACATGATCTGTTTCAGGAAACATGTACGCAAGTGGGAGATAAACCCATCTCTAGATTGTTCAAAGAGGATGAGGAAACTGCCTCGCATATCCTGTTTGATTGTTCTTTCCTGGCAAGGATTTACTGCATTATCCGGAAAGACCCAAGAACGGACGACATAAGAACCAAAATACTGCAAGGCTCGAAACAAACCAACCTATTATCTGTTTATAAGAAGAAACAGAAATAAAAATACAAGGAAAGACAGATAGATGAAGTTCTAGAATATCATGGCGATATAATGTGACTTAATGTGTATAGCCGCTTCGATTGTTGTTAGTCACGTGTTTGTTCGCGTGAGGGTGAGGAAGCTTAGCCCCGTCCGTCCTTTGTTGTGCGCTGAGCCGGTGTCACAATACATTGCGAGTGCTCCTTGTAATTTGGTGTAATGATTTGTAAACACGTGTATCGTTATTTAGGTTAGTGTTTTAATTATTTACTTATTTATTTACACCGTATATTGAAATATAATGTGTATATCTGTGCGTGTGTGTTTGTGTGTATCTGCGTGTGTTTATGTATACACAATACCTAGACTATTTGGCCTCACATATAGAAAACGACAATTTCGGAATGTTAAAACTGCACTGTTATTTTGTGCCCTACTGTGTCTGGAAGGCTAACTACATACACAACAGTCATTCGTACACTCTTTAACTTCAAGCGTGTTGGAACTCTGGGTCGAGGCCTGTAGATGACACAAGAAAGCGACTATGCATAAAAAATCTATAGCAAGCCATTGCTAATGACTAGGTCTCGGATTTTTAGGTAAATACATATTTTGTTAGCGTCCTAGTATGAACAATGTCCTCAATATTCACACCGGAGCAAATATTTTAAGTTTTATTGCACATAAAATGCATATTTCCTGATTTCTTTTTATTTAAATAAATATTTTGGGATATTCACCTAAATTTCACAAAAATCGCATGAAAGAAACATTTTAAAAATAATTTTCACATAAATCACACAAAAGAAGTGGCAAATTATTTTTAACCAGTCAACATCCGCTTCTTTAATGCTCAATTAGGTAAGTTGGATGTCGCAATTGTTATTCATTATTGGAAGTGATATGTCAGTCCTTCAGTTAGAAGAAAATATAAACATCCTGCTTACTCAAGCAACATGAGCTTGCAAGATAATAGGGAATTCCTCCACTGCAGCTGTTTTCCCTTCACAGCCCGGCTAGTATATACACTAATACTTGTTAAACTGTATAGTCAATTAAGTGATTTATTAATCCGCAAAGTTCTATAGTTGTATTGTGTTGGGAAATTATATATCGACAGTTTTGAGTTCACAATGGATTAAACATATGTAGAGTGAAAAGTAGTGCAACAATAAATTGCGAAATTTAAAGAACATTATTTTAAGAACTTCGTTTCCTCTGTGATTCCATAAAGAAACGAATCAGTAGTTCAGGATGTGGAGAGAAAGGGAGAGGGAGGGGGGGAGGGGAACTCAAGGTCCTTTTTGATCCTGCAGCACAAAACTTAAAAATCTGATGTCTTGCACTCACTTAACTTTCTCTACTCTTGAAATAACCATTCACAATAAGTGTGCTTAAAAACGACAGTTCCTTGTCAGTAGATTTACTGATATGAAAAAGAACCACGGGACAAAATTACGGCACACCGCTAACGTTGACATGATCCTGGCAATTGACAGCGTCGTTAAACAAAAAATAAAATAAATATTTCCTATCTGCAAGTCATCGCTAATCAAGCTCAATATTTTAATTTCAAATAGCGTGTAGTTCGTTAAAGTTTAACCAATTTAATCACTTCTCTAATCGAAGCCACTGAAAGAGTTTTTTGATAGGAATCAACATGCCATTATTCTCTGCCTGCTTGCGGGAGAACATTGCAATAAAACTGAAAAGGTAGCAGGCGTTTGTTCGCATTTAAAAGTTTAATGCCAGATTAGAGCTAATTCCCCGGTGCATCGCAAAAATAAAATGATTTCCAAGTCAAACAAACAACACGCGAAACAAAAAATTTGGGCTGGCCACTGCAATACGTAAAACATGCGCTATTTGCAGAGCTTATGTCAACTCTAGAATCCGGTAAAGCTATTTTATTCATGAGGAGGAAATTAAACTGATCTCCGGAATATAAATGTCAATAATGGGCGCTCATTACCGTCGTTTTGTGTTACATAGAGTAAAAATTGCATGGCGAAACTGCGTCAGGGCTTAGGTGTTTTATATCAGTTTCTCTCTGGTCCAGCGATTCCAACACATCCTCCATACCACCCTGACTTAGACACTACTGCTTCAAACGTGATAAAGGTTTTTTGAATAGTGATTGTTTTTTAAAGAGATGTCAAAATATGTCTTAAATTCACATAAACTTACTCGCCTATCATTAGTGGAAGAAGTATTGCATTCCCAAAATCGAATATGTTGCACTCACATGACTTTCGATGCTTTTGAACTATTCTTACAAACTCTTATTCCGCTATCTTCTTAATGTTAGTTCAGATAAACATTTGCAGAAATTATCTGATTGCTAATTTTCTTGTCCCTATATGAAGGTTTTGAAATTCTGTTCTCTTTACACGGCCAATACATAAAAAAGTGAAGAAAGTGAATAATCACACATACACAGAGTTTTTATAAAAATGCTTTTTTTTTTTTTTTTTTTTTTTTTTTTTTTTTTTTTTTATTCAGGGGTCTCAAAACATATTTCCGGTGAAATCTCCACGTCGAATACAATACTTCCTCTACTTACTATACGTAGTAGAGAAAGTAATTACATAATTCGAGATTTCACCGGAAATGCAAGTTTCATTAATAAAAAAATGCGCGCGCGCATGTTTCTGTGTTAGTACCCTCTATGTTGAACTTGAGTGTAGGATCGTCTATAAACGGAAGATTTTTCGATACCTTTGATTTTCTCAAAAAAGTTTTTAAGATTTTAATTAAAATTGACATGTTTTAGACAAACTACATGTACAACCTGTAAAGTCCTCTCCATTTGAACTTTACGAAGCAGAAAAACCTTACAACAATGTAGGCCTCGTTAAATCTCACAATTTGTAAACCATATTTTTCTCTCTATTTCTTTTACATCATTTTGACTACGTAGTTTTGTCGCGAGAATCTGTTAGGAGATACTCGTAGATCGATGCGTGGCGAACAATCAGCCCTATCCATCCCTATCTTGCTTCCTACAGAGGGATCAGTGCAGGGCAACTGTACGTTTGCCTCTGTGACGGGCAGATGCCATCAGTGTACCACCCATTCTTTCTGTATCCGTGGATAGATGGTACATATTCATTATTGCCATGCATTTTTCATTTTATGATTGCTTTTAGACTTAATGTGGAACTTAATCAAATCCGGTATTTACCTCGGCGGCTGAGGGAAATCACAAAAACAAAAAACCAGTCAAGTGATTTGAACCCGGGACCTCCAAAGTGTGAACCACAGACGATATCTATGAACCATCCCGCTCGGTTTTATACACTACATATTGTTTGCAAAACAGAGGTCCTTAAGTAGAAGTTACTTTTTTGAGTATATTTCATAAGATGTTTATTGTTTATTTCATAATTTATATAAATTATATTCTTGAAATATTCATTATAATCTAAAGAAGCTTTCTGTTATAAGTTCAAAAACTGTTATAATTTCGAGACCAGAGTTTTAAAATGCTATTGGTCGGAAACGCACGTGTACGGTTTTTGGTTATTAAGACTTTTTCATTATCAGAGTCGTAAAATAATTAAGGTGTCTAAAGTGGTTATACCATTGAACTTGAGGAATATAAAGTCACACTTTTACTGCCGTGATAAAGTCATTATTATCCCTGAAGCGAAACTTCATGAAGCTGCTATCAGCTGCTCAGACGGAGAAGTATCACTGACACAGTTTATGTTGCGGAACCTGAGGAGTAAATCGCATCCGAAAGCACATTCATAAAGATTAAATGTGGACGTTTTAATAAGGAAAAGGCTGCCTGATAACATCCGCAAATAAAAGTTCCCTCGTCAACCTCACGTTCTGCACTTGCAAACTGAGTAACTTAGTCGCATGGGAAGAATGAAAACCTACGTATATATTTTATTACTCCATCTGTATAGGTACATACAACACTGTCCTGCATTTAAAAAACATTGACTTTTGAATGCCAAATCCGCCTAATTTTGGGGAGCTGATTCCAATATAATGTGCGCACATTTCACAAGAACTACTAATAATTAATATTATAAGTATTTTAGAGCAAGAAATGTTCTTTTCACACTTCTTCCATAACCATATATAAAATATCACTACAATAAACGTATATCTCGTTAAAGCATTGAAGTTATGTTAGATATTTAGAAAACTTGTCACAAAAGTAGAGGTTTAGCAACTAGGGCCTCAAGTTGGAGTGTTCTAGGAGTTACGAGTTACTAATTCTAATTTTGGAACGTTATCTACAATATTTTATCTATTCTAACAGCATTTCAGCATATGTTATATATTTAGTATATTTAATTAAATTAATTTATTACGAAAACAATATGTTTAGAGAAAGAGTAACATGGGCCCTGAAAAAAATACACGATACATGGTAAACATTGCTATATTCTGCACTTTTGGATGCTAATTTCATAGGTAAAATTAAAGTAAAATGAGAAGATGATTTTCAGGTCCATCAAGAAACATTTTAAAAGAAGTCCAACTTGCAACTATTAATATACTTTGAGAAAAGTCAAGGAAAGTTCGTTTATATAGTTCAATTAAAGGCAAAGTTGTGTAAATCAATACTTTTTAGAGAAAATGTACCTCCAATAAGTATCTCAAATTTTAATGGTTGTAATACTACAATAACTATCAATTATGAGAGAAATTTTTTGTTTCAATACATATTATCACCAAGAAAGACAAAATTGAAGGGTGTTAGGACTGATTTACGCCAAAAAGTAAAGAACTTAATAATTGTCTGTCCTTTTTCATAAGGACAATGTAAGTGTGGCAGGGATTTGTGACAGAATCGAGTCAAAGTTTGAACATAAACTATTTTAGAGATTCTGTTTTACATTTAACACTTAGTTGTTTATTGACAGGTTGTTGAAATACCCCTCAAAAATACTCCCACCCCCAAAAAAAGAAGAAAAAAAGAAAAAAGAAACGGTATACGAGTGATTGTTCCACAACTAATTCTATTTTTAAATAAACGGCGGATCATTGAAGTGGAGCCACGAATGTTCATTATCATTATTACTTTTGCCTAGTGTTAGGAAAACAAAAGACGTTTCAGTAACAGCAGAAAACTTGCATTGGAAGGTGAAGAGGCGTGACAAATATGTCTGGTATGCTAATAACCTGTAAAGGTAAAGTATGGACCCAGGAGATCCCACACAGAGAACCTGGGAGGAGGGATGAAGTACGGTCATGTTGGTACCTGGGCGATTGCGCGAGCCAGCGTGATGTTCCCTAACGTGTGCTGGAGATTCATCTCACCAACTGGCTACTACAACGCCACCCATCCGCCGAGAACAGCAGTTACAGCTCGCGAAGTCCCCACACAGTAGCGCTAAACTCGCCCATCGCCAACATTTCCGACCTTGAAAGACCGGATTGAAATGAATTGAAGAGACGGGAAATTCGGGGGATGTAATTATTCTTCCCAGCATTTTCCTTGTGACCCCGGAAACCCTCGAAAAAATAAACCATGGGTCAGCCACGGAAATCGAACACACGACCTCCCAATGCGAGTCTTAGACGTTACCGCAGAGCCATCTCGCTCGGTGGAATGCTAATGTAACAATGAACAAGATGCACGAACTAAATTCAGATTAAGAAACAAAAAAGCGGGCTTGTTAGATAACAGAACTGAAAGCTTAACTCAACGTAAAAGAAAACTAAAGTGTGACTACATTCTATATCTCATGCTAGTTCCATTTCCGGAAATGTTTCTTTCAAGAGGATTATTCTCCAGCTTCATCAGAGTCTGGAAGTGTGAATGTGTGTGTATGAGTGTGTGAATGCAATGTAATAACCAAAAGTAATACCAACCCTAGGGTGAAAACCACTGTTAAGTGAATGATCATCATTGCTGTTAAGCAGTTGTTCCAAAGCTAAAAATCTAATGTGTTGCACTCAGGTGACTTTCTCTACTCTTACACAAACTATTCTTACAAATACTTATTCCTATTATGTTAGTTGAGATAAGCATGTGCAGAAATTCTGTTCTTTGCAAACAATTGGTAAAAAGTAAATAATGACCTTGCATTTGAGAAAAATGTAATTATTGCTAATAAAGGAATGTCTCCGAAATGGTTCACTCCGCATAAAAAAGAAAGAAAAATTCATTTAGACATAATTTGTGTGTTTTAATGAGATATGCAGTTTTGTACAGTAAGATTTGGTATATTTCTTAAGGTTTGTGCAAAAGTCATCACGAGTAAACAGGATTATCTGTGCTATAGCAGGAAAGTTCAAAATATACATTTAATTTGTCATAAAAATATCTTAAACATATGGCATTTTAATCAAAATAGTTATAGCTATTTTCGAGCAAATAAAATGTTAGGATAGAAGGATTTTTTTTTTTTAAATCCTTGAAGGATGTTAAACTTAAGTACCAACTTTGATTTTTGATCGACTTTTCGTTCTTGAGTTGTGTTGTTCTCACACACACACACACACACACACACACACACACACACACACACACACACACACACACACACACGCACGCACACACCTTTTTCTAAAAGTGCTTTTTTTATTCAGGGGGCCTCTAAATATATTTCCGGTGAAATTTCGGCATGGAAATTTGGGTTCAAAATAATACGTATCGTAATATATTGCTTCGTCTGTAATAATAAAACCATTGAACACCTGTGGCTATGATATGACTAGCGCCTATAACTACAACAATACCAAAATATGTGGGTAAGTTGGTTTGACTGACTTCCTATTATGTCACGATGGAATAGAAAATTTATAAAGAAAACGCGATTGTTCAAAGCAAATTTTTGTGTGGTGTGTCCTGATAGTAGAGTTCCGTACGTCGCCCTCTAATCCTGCCCAGCATTCTTGTGATCGAATCCCAGAGGTAATTGAAGCATACACTTAATAGCATCATTATCCGATCAATAAATGAAGCAACTTACACCTCCCGAGGCAAGAATATGAAGGTGCTAACCGCAGTTCATCTTCGGCAAACACACACACACACACACACACACACACACACACACACACACACACACACACACACACACACACACACACACACACACACACGCAGAAGTAACAGGACCAGGCAGGCAAATGACGTAACAATAGTTTGCAATTTCTGGCTGGTAACGGATCTACTCTTCATCCTCAGGTTAGGTAACTGTCTGCAGAACCTGCTACTACCGGGAAGTATGACTTGACCTCTCTCTCTCTTCCTCTTCCCCGTTAATTTGTTGCTGGTAAACCAAACTCTTGGCGCTTGTTCCTCAGGATGCAGCTGCGACTTCTTCAATCCGGTCAGCCAGCACTAGTGGCTAAGAGATGTCATTCCTCTTGGTCAGGAGCGCTGTCTATTGCCATTATTTTACACATAGTTGCCTAGTCAAAATTCGCGTGAATAATCCTTAAATATCGCCGTAGCTTTATCACAGAACCGTGAGTAATTGAATTAAAATGTGTGATAATTAGACTAAAGAAAACAAAGCAAGTATTCCGTTTAATTTCAGAAACCGAAATGAAACATCAACATAAACTGTCGGCAAAAATTCTCAAAATGCACTTTCCTTTTGTGCTGCGAAAACTGAAAACACCAGATGTACCGAGTTAGCATATTTTTTCAGGGTTTAACTGCTTTTGTTTCCTGTGTTGGTACTTCCTTTCCTTGGATTAAAGCGTTCTGTAGAAAAAAACAAATGAGTTAGCCACGTATTTGTCTTTGAAGCAACGAATGAAGCTGTAATAAAGGTTTATTTTGTGTTACTTATATTTCTAACTCATAATACCACCTTTTGCCATCATGCTTCATCTATGAAAATGAAGATGAACATTGGCTTGGTGTTAAAACTAAAGTGTGCAAATCTATAGTTGTAACCTGCATGTCTAAAAGTGGGAATTTTTTAAAATGATCAGCCACAGAGAATGTGCTTTCTTGTAATAGGCCATACATCGTCAAGAAAATTAATACTCGTTTAAAAGTGTCCTGGAAGAAAGAGTTATATGCTGTCCTTGGGCTAAAAGGCAAATGTGGGATTGAGTAGTTTATACTCGGAAAGAATTTGTAAAAATATTTCTATAGAAAATTAAGGTAAATAATCCAATATGTATGTAACTTTTACACCAACTAATTTCCAGTTTGTTGTACATCAAAATAGTGCGATATAAACAGTTCAAATTAATTGTGTCTATGGTTCGTCATAGCAAAAATCAAGTGGACCATTCTTGAGAACAACTTTGAAAATTATTTTAAAAATTGGTTGACGGTATTGTAAACATATGCCATCATAAATCTATTTTTTGTATCTCACAGAATTCTTAAAAGATATACTTGTCCGGTTTGTGTGTCATAAGTCATGCGCAGAATTTAAAACATGTAAAATGTGGTACATTGTTAAGGAAATTGACGGTATATGAACTGTCAACGCCATGTGAGTGGATTCTGACCTTTATTGCATAGGAGCGCCATTGCCATCTACTGGCTTTTGCTTACAGCCATAGTAGTGAAGAAAACGGATAATATATTGTACATTCTGACATAAAATAAAGAATAACAGTTATAGTGTAACTAGGAGTTATTTCCGGGCTGTTTTGCCTTGGTCTGCTGGAGTTTGGATACCCAGACGTTTCGTCCACAGCTGCGGCGGACATCTTCAGTGGCGTGATCGTAGTCTCCTAGCAGAAGTCTGAGGTGTGGTTTCAGTTTCAGTTTCTTTATTATCAAGGCCTGGTGCCGGTACATTAGGCCCGGCTTACAGGCTACAATTGGGATGGAGTTATAATTAGGGAAATTTACAATATTTACATTTTTCTTCTTTTGTTAAAAGCCCATACGGTGACCAACCTTGGGTCACCGAGAACAGTTTTTGTTTTTATTTTGTCTTTTTTTGCTTCATTAGCTATATGTGTGTATAAACCCCCTAGAGGTTCTTTTGTGTTTGTCATTTGCTTCTCAAATACTCAACTAAAAATACGTTTACTATTCTAGCAGATCAATTAATATTGTATTGTACGAATTTCTTCTCATTCTATACGCTTTCTTCTAACGGTGAAACGGTGAACTACCGCTTTTTTACTTTCCCTAGATGTATCAAATCTCTAACAAAATTATCGTTGATAAATTACATCTAGGTCTTAATCATATTAAATGAAAATTTAAGATAGGTACCATGTATACATATTCTGTTGTAAACCCATCTCCAGAAGCACTTTACTTACGTATCAGGGTCAGACAATGTAGGCGGTACGTAACAAAAATTACGGAGGAAGTAAAAACAAACCAAACAGGTTTCGTATGTAAATAAATAACATTCAGTGAACATTTGAAGAGGTTCAAAATGTCTACCACCAACCCCGATACATTGTGTATCGCTCAAAGCGTTCGAACTCTGGGTGCGACGTGTCTGCGGTTGGCGCCAGTAGGATGCGCTTCTCCAGTCTTGGACAAGTGGTGTGGGCTGGGTGATGCCGTTGTGGTAACACTGTTGATGGAGCGGGCAAGTCACCCTTACATTACTTGGGCTCGCGTATCCGAGAAGCATTTCTGTATAAGGGTGCCACTGTTCATCCATAGCCACAATGAAGTGTGGCGATGAAATTATTGCTCATCGGAAATGGTCAGTTAGTTACTATTACATATCTTTGTTTATTTAAGTTGTGTTTTCTTCACTACCATTATATTCACTCACACATTTACACCGTCACTAACATTTCTAGACTCTAGCGAGGGTGGTGAAAAATAGTGACTAAAGAAAGTTCCAATTCTCCAGCCGGGAATTGAAAAATTGGGAGGATTTTCAGAATTATCATCCGTATAATTGTGTAGATGTAAGTTTACGTGTTACTGTCGTGCAAACACAGCCGACATAAGATGTTAATGTGCTGTACATAAGTAAAGGTATCCGTGTTCCGTCAGAGGTCCCCTTATTAAGGTTTCAGACCATAGTGAATATTCATAGTGGTGAACGGAAGGTGTAGCAAACGCCGGAAAGAAAGGGACGGACGTGGGTGAAGAGGAAGTTGCGACATAAGACCACAACGGAAGCTCACCAAGAAAAGGAAAGGTACCTACACATATTGTTGCGGCGGGCGGCCTATTGCCTTAGGTCCGAGAGTGGCCTTCATTTCTTCCGCCGCAATCACTTAATTCAAAACTGTCAATTTACAGCTGTCGAGTAAACTAGGCCAAACAGTTCTATCTTTTCAATCCTTAATATCCTGCTAAATATTTCGCAACCCGAGTTGTCTAATACAAACCATAGTGTGTTGCACATTGATAGTATTTCTGTTGCATAAGTGGAGTAATAAATTATCACATAAAAGAAGTTTTATCTTTAGGAAAATGATTTGCTTAATATTTTGGTAAAAATTACTAGTGCAGTTTGACATTAACTTTCTCCATTTCAACTGCGGCGTTTAGAGGAATTCAATATCAAGCTTTCATCAGAAATAAACCTTTTTTGTTCTCCTGTACCAAAAATAGTCATAAAAGGTAGGTTGTCTACGCACGTATCCTCACGTGTCATTCAAAATCTCCTGTTCTCTAGGCATCATATTTAAATACATCTCTCAAATAAGCATAAATGTCTTAAATTTAACAAATTTTCTCTAAGCCAATGTGTGTTTAATATTTAAGTATGCGGAAAATAGCGAATATGTCTAATTTTTTTGAGGTTCTCTTTATTTGTAGCAACATTTTTACACCCACAAGACCAAAGACAAAACCCTATCGAGAGAAAAATCTAAAGCTAATGCAATTAATACTTTGTTAGAGCCTCAGAAATATCACAGTTAACAGTAACAAAGTTGTAGATCAAATGTTTAACTGGGGTCTAGAGGAAATGAAACGTTTTATTCTAACAATTCTAATTCTTAACCTATTAAAATAATGAAATAGAGAGAATTTAATTAATTCTAGCAATATTGCTCATAATTACCTTAGCTATTGGAAGCCAGCAGCTATTCCAACTGGCTACCAGCTACAAATTTGTACAATTTATTCCTTCCTCTTAGAGTTGCTTATTCCTATTACTTCTCCTTTCATTTAACATTTTGTTTTATGCATAATAGGGATGTTTATTATGACCACTATTTACTTTTACGGTCATTACTCTTTTCCATAGTTGTTCTATGTTATTCACACTTCTTTTAACCATTTCTCTTATTTTTCCTAAGTATTTTCCAGCTTTCTCCATATACGACTTCCTCTGAGCTTGATTCATTAGTAGTCGGCCTGGATGACTCAGCTGGTTAGACGCTAGCCTACTCATTCCAAGGACGTGGGTTCAAACCCGGCCCAGACCGAAGGTTTTTAAGTGTGCTTAAAAACGACAGCTCCATGTCAATAGATTTACTGGCATGTTAAAGAACTCCTGCGGGACGAAATTCCGGCACACCGGCGACAATGATGTTATCTTGGCAATTGACAACATCGCTAAACAACAAAAATAATTCAATTCAAAATAATCGAGCAACATTAGGACAACTTCAAAATCTGCGCCTGTACGTGGGATTAAATAAAATAAGTAGCATATTTCATACTAAAACACTCATTATACAAACCGCTACATTTATTTATTTATTTATTTGATTTTCTATGTGTATTTATAAATCCAACATATCATTGATGCAATAGTTATCTTTGGAGAACAACTACATGAAAAAAGGCAATCATTAGCTCCTCATGATTAAGCTTTCCTAGAATAAAATTTATTTTTAAAAGGCTTTTGTATGCTCTTTTTATTGTCATTTCTTCATTTTTATGCATATATATAAGCAACAAGCGCACTTGACTTACATAGATTTTAGTAGAAGAAAGCGAGGTAAGTATGATGGTTAGTTATCCATCCAACAGTTCAATGACAGGGTGGAGGGAGCATATGCTACAAAACCGCGAAACGCTGTGGAAGAGTTGGGGGCGGGCTGTGTTGTCACTCACAATTTACCACAATTCATCACACTTTTGGAATTGGAGCATGCATTTTCGGTATCAGCTGAGTTATTTAGGCTGTGATGATGATGGAGAGATTATGAATTGAGAAATAAAGAAATTCAGACTTCCACCTGAAACTGTTTAAATGACCTTTCTACCCTCTAGAACCTTCTACATTTGTTAACGCAGTATCACGAGTATCATGTACTAAAGGAATTTGAGCACAATAACCCGCATTTGTTTTTATCAGTTGTGCTAGAAGTAGTATTACCAAAGGAGGTCATTGGAATGCTGACTGAATACAACTCTGTTAAGACTGAAAAATGTAATGATCAACTGTGTGAGGTTAGGTTGAGTATAATGGACTAAATGTGGTATTTTATAACCTAAACACACAATAAATAGCAGTTTAAATTTCCTGTGAAACATGTCTAGTGTCTGTAAATAAGTTTCACGTAATTTCACCATGTTTCACTGTTATTTAACTATATATAAAGTTAAAATACAAGGTTTCAGGTAATTTGCTGAGGTGAAACTTGGGTATAAGGTTATGTACCCCTCTTTGAAGCAACATTTTGTCAATGCAAATACCTTTTTATAAAAATCTGATGTATTACACTCACATGGCTTTCTCTACTCTTCAACTAACTATTGCTACAAACACTTACTCCTCTATCTTCTTCATGTAAGTCGATAAACATTTGCAGAAATTGTTGCTAGTATTCTTGCAGTGCAAGGGGATTATGGAAGAAAGCCCAGAAGTTGGATAG
Organism: Tenodera sinensis; assembly: GCA_030765045.1. Lineage (NCBI taxonomy): Eukaryota > Metazoa > Arthropoda > Insecta > Mantodea > Mantidae > Tenodera > Tenodera sinensis. Next base: position 109,749,497 of record CM060969.1, read on the forward strand.
TTGTCCTGTTTTCGGTTGTCATAAAGAAATGCCTGCTAATAGATCTGTACAAAAGAATTTTAAATATGAATGATAAAGGATAAAATGTCGATAATGTAAAATATTTGATACATAAAATGTAATAATATACAGAATTATTACAAACTTTGAAATAACACAGTTAGCCATTTTAGAATTAATTTATTTAATTTAGGTAGTATACAGATTCTTTCTCTTTTTTCTTTACCTGATTACCCTCCCCTTATGTGTGACTTACACCCCCTACGACTTAAAGCCTGTGCCTGTCAGGGAGCACAGGGACCTATAGACCGGACGTAGTGAAGATCTGAAAGAGGGTGGTCAACCAAGAACCAGGTATGAGAGTGAGGAAGAGGATGATATGAAATGCAGGCGAAATCGATGATTGGGAAGGTGATAATGGAGCAATTGCTGAAATGAGTGGCGGGGGAACCGGAGAACCCGGAGAAAACCTGCCCTGATGCCACTTCCTCCATCACAAATACCACATGCAGGTCCCTGGGATCGAACTCGGGCCGCCTAGGTGGTAGGCGAACCCTCTAACCGCTCGGCCATGGCGCCGCCTTTAGTATACAGATAATTGTATAAAAAATGTACTGAGAACCACGGATAATTTGTAAACCAATATTTTCTAAAACAGTTAATTGCAATTCAAAACATCGGTACAAATTAACAGTAAATGTTTTCCCCTTATAAACCTCCTTAATTTGGTCTAGACTGTTTTCAAATCAGATTGTAGGGTCAAGAATTAATCCCTTATTTTGTTGGCTGTCAATGACAATTGCGACTACTCTTTCATAAAAATAAGATTCGAAAATGTGTTGTCAACGTAAATATCGCCATTTGGAAACCATAACAATGTATACGTTTCAATAAATCATAACTAATTATTCCTCGACATAGAATTTCTGGGTGGAATGTGACACTTCCGCTTACTATAAGTAGCCGAGAAAGTAAAAATTCCTTTTTTGGGTTCAGGGGACCTCAAAACATATTTCCAGTAAAATCACTGTACCGAATTTTAATACGGAAGCAATGCATTCTCTATCTACTATATATGTGGTGGAGAAAGTATAAAATCCTGATTAGAACTTTCCTGAATTTGATTTTAATGACACAACTACGTTTAATTTCATTCTAGGTGGAACATCCCCCTTTGCCTCGATGTTCCCAAAGGACGAAGAATTCCCTTATATTCATGGGAACTTTTATCAATATCAGCCGAAGTTGGATTCTCTCAATCTCCCGTCGACAGTCTTTCAAGTTGTGAAAACATTATACCTATAACTCCGTGACTTCTTTTGACAATGCAACAATTTGCAGAAAGGTAGAGTAAGTTTCCAGTACAAGAACGTGTGAGGCTCATATGTAGGAGGTCCCGGGTTCAACACCCGTTGACCGCACGCAGTTACCTTGGGTTTTCCCTAATTACCTTTTCATTCGTTTCCTTCTAATGTTTCAGGTGTGCCCCCAGATTATGCAACGTGAAGAAAAGCAATACTGGAAAGATGGCTGAAATGCTTGTGGACATCAGTGTGCTGCCTGGTTGCAAGGGTCAATCAGCACCTCAAGTCAGCAGCGGGTCGAGTCTTAGAGACAAAAGTACTTCTGCACGACTCTATGGCCTGTCTGCTTGCGACCTATCGTCTCCTGAGGTTCCTTCAATTCATCCCCTCCTCTAAGGGTCGCCGCGCACGAGGTGTCCCCTTGTTGTATATCCTATCTTTTATCTATACCAAATTTGTATCAATCATAACACATGGAAGTTTGAAGTGATATTTTCTTATTCATAAATAGTTGAAATTGGGTTTTATATATGAATGTTAACTGCTCCTATTCGTTACTGGGCGCTAAAGACCGCTTAATTTTGCTCAGATTCCTCTTTATCAGCTTGAGATTCTTTTAGTGTAACAAATCTATGGCACGGGACCAACGTCTTTACTTCCTTTCCGAAGGAAGTCATGCTAAAGATTTTTACACCCAAACAAATAAATAGCTCTCCGCCGGGTTTAAACCCGCAACTTCGGAAACCATGGGCTAGCATGTTACCCCTAAACAACGATTGACGATCGTAATATTACATAACAGTTTTCATGAAACATACAAAACTCTAAAATCAATATACAACGAAACAGAGGTGAAATTTATCATTTTCACTCCTAGGCCACCAAGCTAAAACAGTTTTAGAAATACCACATACCCTACAAACATCAAGAAAAGTAATGTGCTAAATTGTCGGTCAGGATTGAGGTTGTCACTGCAAGGAATTATAGGCTACGACTGGAGGAATGATGACGTAGTTCCATCTCAAAAATGCATTAATAGAACTACCCGGATAGTCCCTCCTTATCCTCTATACTCAGTGTTCAACACTCTACACTGGTCATTTAATTCAGTTCATTTTGAGAACCGCGTATTACTTTACATCGCTTAAGCGATTTGAAAACCAGATCCGTATGTGATGGCTTTAGCATTCTGGTCTCTTTGTAAGACTACAATAAAAATAAATCTGGCTGTGTTACACTTACATGACCTTCTCTATTCTTGTACTAACCATTCTTACAAGCTCTTATTCCTCTATCTTCTTCGTGTTAGTTGAGATAAACATTTGCAGAAATTATCTTATTGCTTATTTCCACGTAGGTACAAGGGGGATACGGGAATACAGTAGGCTTTGTGCGATAGTCAAATCTTTTAAAGCTTTGAGATTCCGTTGTCTTTGTGCACTTAACATATAAAAAATGAACAACGATGTTTCATTTCACGAAAGTTTTAAGTTTTCCGAAAGGCACACATAACAAGGAATATCTCCGAAATAGTTCACTCTACAAGAAAATTTATTCATACATAAATTGTGTATTTTAGCAAAATCTATATTTTTTAATAGTATGATTTGGTCTATCTCTAACGGTTTACCAGTTATGCAAAAGTCGTCCAGAGTAAATACGACTACAGAGGCTATAGCCAGAAAATTCAAGATATGCATTTCATTTGTCATCAAAATATCTAAAAAATACGGCATTTTAATCAAAATCGTTAGAGCCATTTTCAAGAAAATCAACATTTTCGAAAAATGTTCCATGTAAAGGGAAGTTTAGGGTGGAGGAACTTTCTTCAAAAACTTCGTGCCGCATCCCTGAAAGATATTAAACTTAAAGTGAACTATAGCTAAGCAGTAGAGGAAATCATAGAAGCAAGTAGAATGTGAAGTGTATGGAGTAAGCTAATAGACAGACAAGTACTTGAACATGGCGGATTGTGAAGGAGAGACAGGAAACTTCACGTGAGTGATAAGGCCTTGCAGGAAACACACGATAACTTAAAGCTGAATAACTTGCTGTCCAGATAACACGGGAAGTGAAACGTGGCGGGGGGGGGGGGGATATGGGTCAGTCAGGTGAGTGAGTTGTGGCAATGGCAACAAACACACTTTTCAGTCTCTCCGACTACTCCAAATTCAGAATTTTGAGAGTGGGAGATAGAGGGGGGGGGGCGATAGAAAGAGAGAACAAGCTTCTTTTCATGCATGTGAAGCATCTGTAAAAGATACAGCTCGAAGATGTTTACCAAATTTCCCACAGGACCAATAATTTTATTATTTTCCTTTTATGAATAGGTCTAGGTTCTAATCGTCCAGTCTTATTTTCATGGATACCCTAAAGAACCCTTGAATAGTTATTACTTTCTCCAGCACGTACATAACAGTGCAATATTTTATTCCACCCAAAAAATTGGAACCGAGATTTTATCGGAAATAAAAAAAAAAAAAAAAATAAAATAAAATAAAACCTTTTTAGAAAGTGGAAACTTTAGAAAGGTATGCGTGCGTATACGTATGTGCAAAATCATTACAGGCATTTTTGAGAAAATTAGAAACTTCGAAAAATTTAAAGGATAGTCTGGACTTCGGAAATTGTCTTGAAAGTCTTCGTGTTGCATCCCTGGAAAATGCTGAATTTAAAGACCAAGCTTGGTATCTAACTGACTCTTGGTTTTCGTTTATGTTGTTCTCTCTTTCTCTCCCTCTCCCTGTCTCACATCCTTTTTCCCAAAATTGCTTTATTTCGTCTCGGGGAGTTCCAAAATATTTCTTGCGGTGAAATGTTTGTAGTTTTTAATGGAATAGGATACCTCCGCTATTTACTATCAGTTGAACCTGATTTATACGTGTATTAAGGGGAAGAGAGAAGATTACTTGTAACTCACAATTACTTACAAATGAGATTGATAATGTATATTTTCATATTTTAAAAAATAAAAAGCAATACAGTGGCTCTACATGTGTAAAATTTTACAAACAAAGATGCGTACAAAGAAAACATTTTTAACTTGATCTTGCTTTAAATTCATTTTTCTGTTCTCCATGGCTGATAAAAAGCAATTAAGAACTGAAAGACAAAACCGCTGTTCAACAATAAACACCAGACACCGAGTATCTATTTTTACTTTTCGATTGTTACTACAACATTGTCGCGGTGAAAGCCCTCGGTTCCAACAGCAAACATCTTTGTCTTTTGTTTCCGTGGCCGAAAGCCGCCCACTCAGCTTGCATATTTGTCAACAGAGATAACGAAAACATGGCTCGAGTTTATTTTAGGATAACGCATGCCATATGTTCATTATTATAATACATTTATGATAACGAATTATGTATAAATAACATTCTAGTAACACATTTCTAAATTACACTTTCCTAGGAGCAATAAAAGTGTTCATATAAATACGAATAGCTTACGTATGAAGCAGGTTCAACTGTAATTTAATCTTCCAAAATTTAACATTCACGCAATAGCTACTAATAAAGAAGATCCCCTACTCTATTTGTTCCGTTAGCACTTAGGTGTCGTACAGCATTAAAACATTCAATGATATTCTACGTCAAATGTTTTAAGTTCCCATGAATCTCCATCAAAGTATAAACTGGTAGTTCATTTCTCGAAAATAACGTTTTGGTTAAAATGGTATATTTTAAGACATTTAAATGACACTGAAGATGTCTGCCGTAGTCGCAGACGAAACGTTTGGGAAGAAAAAGGAACCCAATAGACCACGGCCCACAAGCCCGGTCAATATTATTGCATCTAGTATTTAAATGACTAATAAAAAGTAATAGGGCGTGGAATTATAAAAACCATACACGCAACAACGTGTTAGAAGCACAATAAGAAAGAAAGCTTACACTATGTAAGCTGGTTGACTCAACCAGTACCAACATGCCGGAAAGAAGTTTCATAAGAAGCGCAAAGGAGTAAATAATACCAGGAGGGCACGGGGGAAGTTGATCGCGTGTGGAAGAAGAAATATATACCAGAAACGATCAATAGTGGCAACATTAACATTCTATAGATGGATAAGACCAAGTAGCTTAGGAAAAAAAAAGATATTTTCTCTATGCTCCTCTCTATCCTCTAACAAATTATTCTTAAAGAAGAATATTCACGATAATGAAGATACACATGTTTAGAAATGGTATCATTATCTACATTATACCTATTTTATTACACACAAGGACGTTTTTATAATTGAGGGGGATTCAGGGAGTTCAAAACGTGCACTTCCAGTGCAATATCCATACCAGTCAAACTTTTGGGTGGAATGTCTGCTATGTAACTTTCCGTTACATTGGCTTAACTTCAGCTCGTTTACGTATCCTCCCTGTGAAAAAAAGCTAAGAGTTGTAAAGGAAATTCAGATAAACTGGTGAACCTCCTCTCGTGTATTTCGTCTCGAGATGGTGATGTTGGCTCGGTTGCCAAAGAGGACCCTACTCCTCTTTGTCCACTGTATGGCGAACTTTTGTTGGCCCGTTGTGTATTGCTAGTGTTCTCTCCTGGTGCACCTTCGCCACTCTGTGCAACTGCCGGTCAGTCTTGCACAGATCCTGACGGACTTTAATAAGCCGTCCAAAGGTTTTTGACATTTTTAACAATGGTAAACTTCCAACTAAGGATTTAGTATTATAGTTATCGAGATTTTATACCTTTATGCCCTTTTTACTTTATCTACTACGTAAAGTAGAGGAAGTATTGTATTCCACCCAAGAATTCGATGTCGAGATTTCACCGGAAATATGTTTTGAGGCCCCCCGAATAAAAAAAAGCATTTTTAGAAAAAGGTCCGTGTGTGTGTCAGCCTTTGGACAGCATAACTCAAAAAGTTCATTTTTTATATGTTAAGTGTGCAAAGAGAACGTAATCTCAAAGCTTTAAAAGATTTGACTATCGCACAAAGCCTACTGTATTCCCATATCCCTTTTACACCTACAAGGAAATAAGCAATAAGATAATTTGTACAAATGTTTATTTCAACTAACACGAAGAACATATAGGAATAAAAGTTTGTAAGAATGGTTAGTACAAGAGTAGAGAAAGTCATGTGAGTGCAATACATCAGATTTCTTTCTTTATTGCTAAGCCTGCAAAATCAATTTACCTTAACACGAGAATGGCCGATCAAAACCAGTGTTCGCAAAATGTAATTTAGTTCGGTTTAAGCAAACATATTGTTAAAACCACTTTTTTACGAAATTTACTATATTAAATGTAATAGATTCAGCTGTCAAACAATAGGTCCGCCACAAACGTCATATATTAAAAGTAATCTGAAGTAGCAATTCCCATACAAAATTACCAATTTCTATTTTGTGTCTTTGGGTTTTTCCTATCCCAGTATTGAGGTGAACAAAACATTGTTCGAATAGGTCGGGCCATTTTCGTGTTTTTGCGAGATAAACACACGCCAATTCAGCTCAACATGACCATGCTCGGAGCGTTGTTTGGTGATTTTCAGTCTTGTGCTTTACCCTCCCCTCTGCTCAAAGTGAACTTAGACAGGAAGAAATGGCCGCTATTGTTTTGCATAAAGCAGGGAAACGTCTTTGCTTACACCTCACTCTAGTTGCCTACCGCTGTTTTATTACTTTCCCTACCCACCATGTGCACAGCAGGCAGGCAGACAAGGTATTGAATACCACCCAAAAATACGATATCCAGATTTCACAGGAACACACGTTTTGGTACTATCTGAATGAAAAAGTGTTTATACAAAAGTGTGTATATGTCGGGGGGGGGGGGGTGTAAACAGCATAACTCAAAAATCTGTGTTGCCCTCTTATCAATTTGGCTAGCCTTGTACAAACTTCTTACAAACGGATAAGGGAATATAGTAGCTTTAAACGATAGTGAAACTTTTAAGAACTGTTCGCAATGTGATGGCTTTAAAATTCTATAAATAAAAAAATAATGACGACTTCACATTTTAGAAAAATAATAGTATTGGAAATTGAAACCATTAAACAACAGTGTTTTGGAAATGCATACTCTAGTAAATAAAACAACAAAAGTTTTAAAAATTCATCTGAAAAAGTGTTTGCCTTAAGGAGATCTACAGTTTTGGTATAGTGAAATTATGACTTATCAAGTATGCAACATTTATTTATGACTGGCCCCGTAGCTCAGTCGGTACAGCACCTGCCTGCTGTGTAAGGGGTCCCGGGCTCGATTCCCGGCTGGGAAGGTCGGAATTTTTCTATAACTAGGGTTATTGTCTGGAGGTATGAATGGGAGTGTGAATTTAGTGTGATAATTAATTCAAAGTAAATGAAGGCCACCGTTATTCGAATGAACACCATTGCCGCTGAGCAATTATTCCGAGAGGTTAAACGCCACCGATATGACCATCGATGTTAAATGCGGCAAATAAATGGAACGTTAAAAAAGTTGCTTAGAATGAACAATGGTTCATAAACTATTCCCAAAAATTCAAGAGATATTTTGAACATGTGCTATTTTAATCAAAATCGTTAGTCATTTATTACAAAGTCAAAATGTTCGAAATGTTTTCCATCGGTACTTTAGGATGGAGCTATTTTCTTAAAAATAATAGTGCCACATTCTTGAAAGACGCTGAACTGATACTTAGTTTAGCATTTAACCAACTTTACGTTTCTAATTATGCTGTTCAGATACACCAGGTGAGTCAGTTGCCCCTTATTTTCCAGTTTTATACTCTTAACATGAAAAATTCAGCCGCTATGTTAGGTTTTATCCAAGTATTTAACATTTACATGTTAAACGGAATGTTTATTTCTGAAGTTTTAGGTAGCTCAGTTTCAACGAGCACACGATTCGCAAGTAATCTCTCTGCTGTGGAGGTGGTTTGAATCCTCTGCTTTACCGCGTAATATTCATAATTAACATTGGCTAAACAATTATTGTTTTTAAAGCGGTTATTACTTTAATTCGTAATTGTTTTATTCTCATCTTACGGTATTGTTGTTGCCTACTCGAATATCTTTCCCGGCATAGATGTTTAGCTAACTGTGCATTGGCTTTTGCATCTCCGTATATCAAAAGCACATCAATGCACTCGTCTGTCGAATACATGGTGAAGCCATACGCATGGACAATGCATTATGCTAGACCAATTGGGCAGAAGTCATTACATCTATTCTATTACAATAAGCCCTGAGGGAGTTTAATATTAGAATACTGTGAATTCGGTTTCCAAGTTTTGATGAGTAGAAAAAAATTGTACAGCGCCGAGACACGATTCTCAGAGTTTAGCGCACAGGAGACGCAGTTATAATTCTATTCAGGTATTTGGACGCTTGACTGAAAGCACATACCAAGTTGAACCGTAGAACGAGTATGCTAGACGCTATGCGACTACCACTTCGCGACTTTAGGTGCGTAATTTAGCCTTTTAAGACGGCTTTAAGCCTTTGCTGGGCGTTTTAATATCATTACTTAAATGGAAAAAGTTATTGTGCATGTTATTTGAGATATACGAGATGTAGTTCACGCCAAAATTTATATAAACTGTTATTGAATAATATGTGCGGATCCATGGTGGATAAGGAGTGTATGTAAGTTTTTGTTTAATAATACTAGCATTCTCACTCTTTCGAGGTCAAGTCTAATTTTCTGTCACATATGAGTCCTGCTGTTAGGAGCCATCCCTATCTTTACCATATAGAGTTAATAAAATTAAACCATTTGAGAAAATTAGTACGAAAATTTCCATCGTAAAGGATGATTTGGGACGGGAGAATCGAAAACTTGAAAACTTCAAATACAATATTTAGAATCAGGTGATTATTCGAAGAGTGTTTGCTTGTTTCTAAAGCATCCTACTGAAAGTTTTTAACAGTCTACAAAGATTTACACACAAGGAATTGACCCCAGCAATGCCAACCCATATTACAGAATTTGACTACCAACTTTATGACTGCTCCTGGTAACAAAATGTCTGAGCAATCTTTTCACGCTTATAAAGGTGATTGTTTATATATTAATTTTTTACCTTTTTACATGAATCACATACCGACGAGAGAAGGGGGCATAAAGTACCGCCCCCCTTGATGCTAATGCTAGGGTCAACATAGGGCTGTTTTTGAAAGCCATAATGTGTCATATTGTATCCTAAAGCGCAAACTTGGTGCAGATCGATAAACATTTGGTTGAAGTTTAAAACCCAATGCAAAATATCCCAAAAGTACAGATAAGTGTGCAAGCTATTCATGCATATGTAATTAAATCCTGATAGTCTTTAGGAGGTTTGTATTGTTTCCCAGTTATTAAATCGTAAACGTACACAATTTTGTTCATGTAAGTCAATGTTATAGACATAAGCACGACTATTTTAGAAAGTTTGCAAAGTCGCCTATATTTTTTCCGAGTCCTAACTTTAATCCAGAAAATACCACATTAGAATGTAATAACACACAATGTAATGTGTATCCAAGTTACAGAACCACTAAAACCGCGCGCTGTCTCGTGACACATACCCGAGCATCGACTGGTTATTTTTTGACCGACAGTGTGGTCATTTCCGGAGTTTGTTCTCCCTCGTCTGCAGGTTTATCGTTTCAGCGCGTGTTTGTTAGGTCTTTCCTTCACGTATTTTTTGGTTCTCATTCGTGTTTTACTTAAAAAAGCAAACTTCCGCTGATATGCCGCTCTGGCTTAACGCCCAGTTTTCCGTAAAAATGAACTTGAATTTTGTTCTCTTGACTGTTCACATTCTCTGAATATTGTTATAGTTTCAACCTATAAGCTGATTAATTACAATATTATTTATACATATTTTGTACCCTTGAGGCGTGTCCGATAAAATATATTTACTACTACATCAAATGCCTTTTCGAAAGAAATTTATAAAACTATTAAACCAAACAGTGAGGTACAGCGTACGCCAAGATAAACCAACCCAATCATGTGATAAAAATATGAACTGAAATATATGTTATTACTTTCTTACTACTTATATCGTATCCCAATCAAAAATTCGATATTGATATTTCACCTGAAATATGTTTTGAGGCCCCCTAAATAAAAAGAAAAAAAACTTTTTAGAGAAACGTTCATGTGTGTGTGTGTGTGTGTGTGTGTGTGTGTGTGTGTGTGTGTGTGTGTGTGTGTGTGTGCGTGTGTGTGTGTGTGTGTGCGCGCGCGCGCGCGCGCGTGTGAACAAAAACTCAAACGAAAAGTCGGTTAAAAACCAATGTTGGTATTTAAGTTTAATATCTTTCAAGGATACGACACGAAAATTTTGAAGAAAACTCCTCCCCCCTCAACTACCCTTTACGTGGAACATTTTTAAAAATTGATTTTCTCGAAGATTTAATGACTTTCATTAAAATACCATATGTAAGATATGTTTATGGCAATTGAAATATATATTTTGAATTTTCTGGCTATAACTTATGTAGTCCTGTTTAGTCTTGATGACTTTTGTATAACTGGTAAACCGTAAGAGATAGACCAAATCTTACTATACAAAAGTGTAGATCTTGTTAAAACACAATTTATGTCCAATCGCATTTTTTTGTGGAGTGAACCATTTCGGAGATATTCCTTCTTATTTGTGCGAGTTTTGTAGTAATTAAACTTTGCACAAATGTAAGATCGTTATTGAGTTTTTTATATCTTAGCCGTACAAGCAGAACGGAATTTGAAAGCTTTAAAACATTTCACTACCGCTCAAAACTTACTGTATTGCCATATTCTCCTTGTACCTACAAGAAAATTGGTAATATGATAATTTCCGCTAAGTATAAAAATAAAAAACTGTAATTATGAATAAAAGTTTCACTTTTTGGTTTAAAATAACATTACTTGTGATCACTGTCAGTGTCTTCTATCTGAACCTTCCAAATGTTTTTGAAGACATCAATGTTCCGTAGGTTAAGTAACTCTTTATACATCCTCCCTTATTCTAAAGAAGGTTCAATGCTTCCAGTTTCCAGAGGAATCTAGTAAAACATGATCCAAAAACGTCAACAACGCGATCGATATGTGGTAACGCCCGATAGGTATGCAACACAGCTAACGTACAGGTAATGCGGGTAGCTTCATAGCTGGCCAAATGCCGTAGTCCACACTACAGTAGTTTTGCAACACTAAAGTTGGCATTTAGGTACAGGACACGAACACTTTCAGGGAAATAGCTGTCCCAAACTATATCTTACACGGAAATGATTTGCGAAATCATTATTTATTTTCTCAATGTTTCCAAAGGTTGATAGAATTGTATCAGTTTATCCCTTATACATAGTATAGTTTAGATTTTAACAATTAATACTGTATAAACAAAACATATGACTTTGGAACGCAAAAGTAAATAAGAATTTATTTAATTACGTAGGTTGCAAAATCTATTTAAAAGGTAATAAAACTGAAGTAAATAACGAAATGCAGGAACTGCAATAACTGCTCATTGAACGAGTGTTGGTCATTAATTTGCACCATTCATGACTTCTAATACAAATGGCTCATTTGTGCGAGAGTGCTGGGTTTAACAGAACTCGAGCTGTTAGTCCATTTCGCTTGGTATACCAAACGAGTATGTGTCTGATACCTGTTCGAACACCCAGGGTGACGTAGGTTGAGTTTATTTGCTACCAATAAACCTTGCTAACAATAATAACAATAATAACAATAATAACAATAATAACAATAATAACAACAACAATAACAACAATAACAACAATAACAATAACAACAATAACAACAACAATAACAACAATAACAACAACAATAACAACAACAACAACAACAACAACAATAATAATAATAATAATAATAATAATAATAATAGATACTGATAAGGCCAAATTGTTTTTAAATTTACTTTTAAGACAGCTCTTAAGAAAGGAAATACAAATAAATTACTTTTTTATGACATTTTCACCATGTTATGCTCCATTGATATCTATTCAAACAAGAGATAAATGTTGGAAATATTGATTTCAAGTTATATAATAAATACATTTCTGTTACTCCTAATAAAACAAAAGCGCAGGGCGTATAATTATAGCTGTTGAAGCGAATTTGGTTTTTATCATTTGGCATTACTGACAGATTGCATTTGTTCTGTTGCAGCCATAAGATGCTTATAAGAAATATTCACACTATGAATTTATTAGTATTTCCTGAGTGAATTTGAGGAGAAATTGATTTAAATTCACAGGTTCTGATAAATATTGTACAAGGATTTTAACTTGGCATGTAAATTTGATTACGTTCATGAATTCGTCGGCAATCTCAGGCATAATGAAGATGGGGCGCATTCATTTGTTTAGAACATAGAAGCTATTAGGACATTTCAATGCTCTGTTCAAATGAATACATATAGAATTGCATATACGAATTGCCTGTCATTCTTTTGTTTTGCACAAATTGCTAAGCAAAAGAGATTCTTCAAAATCCAAAAATATTAGTTATTATTTTGACAGTTAGGGAAGATATTTACCGTAATGCCGTTTATTAACATTAATTAGGTTGTTGTAATAATGTAGGGTGGTACTTAATGAGCATGAAACTGGGTATAACATTTTGACGTGTTGTGTCCCTGGCAAAGCAGATACGAGCCAGGCGCCAGGCACTCGCTCTTCCGTTCTTCCTCCCGGAAATAGAGTTGCCTTTCCCCATCGCTTCCTCCTCCAGCTCCGGCCCGGAGCACTTCCGGTTCCGGCTGCGCCGCCGCTACTGACGTCAGAGCGCGCCCGCCCAATCAATACAAGGCGGAAATTATCCCAACCAACCACAGCTCGAGGTTGCAAAGCTAGCCAAGTTTTGTTCAGCTTTCAGAAAATTCAACAACCATGGCTAAGCTTCAACACGAAAACTCTGCAACAAAATAGAGGAAAATCTTTTATATGAATGTTCGGTTTGCAACCAAACTGGAGGAACGGGATTCCGCAATTTTAGAGCTTCCATTTGATATGTTTCAATGCCGCTTTGAGGAAAATCGCCGCCACTTCCGGTCCTGCCGCCACACGAATCAAACGTCAAGGAGAGATTTCGGGAAACCTGCTGCGACGCACACCAGCAAAACAGTTTTATCTCTTGCGCAATGTTTATTTCGCTTTATAACTAAAGTAACAACATAGCAAATGTACACATAGCGTTATATTTCAGGTGCGTTCGCATGCTGGTATATAGCGGACATATAAGCAAATACTAAAATTCGCACTTTTTAGTGGACTTCCTATAAGCTACTCTTAAACTTCTATCGATTTAAAACAACTTATATTCATTAATATCCGCTTAGCATTTGTTAATATTTTTTAAAATTGCCCTTGTTTTTCAGACATTTAGAAAATATTGACATAACCTCATGTCATTTCATTACATACCTACTTCTCAAAGCCTACCTACTTATGTGTGTTTTTACCATTAGGTTGTGCTTTGTAAACGAGATTTCCCAAGGCTTTGTTTACTTTTAATGGTAACTTTGTTCTTTTAAAGTAACATTTTAAGGAGTGCCCGAGTAAACATACGATTTTTGGCCGCATGCCAATAGACCTAGAATGGTGGAAACAGCCGCAGTTCATGGCAATACGTTCAAAATAAGTCTTAGTTATTGTTCAAGTCGAACAACATGTTAGTCCATTTAGATCTTTATGCGATAGATTAAAATGTTTTGAAAATTGAAACCTGATCACTCGTATGACAAACACAAATTCAAATCATTACACTATGCAACAACTGCTTGTTATGGGAGTCCACGTAATTAAGATGCACTGATAATAGCTGTATGATTAAATATAAACAAAAGCAGCCTATTTATTCCCTCCCACCCATTTACAGTCAATTATGTAAATTCAATATTTCAGCCCTGTATTTTAGCTAATAAAGTTTCAGAGCCGTTAGCTAGGTTCAAAAATATTCAGTGCAACATCTTTTCTGTATTAACTAACGATAATTTTATACCGATTTCAATAAAATGTCCAACGTATTGGCAATATTACTTAAACTTTCTATATATAAAATCTCAACTTCCTAGTTGCACTATTATAGAGTATTTTAATGTGTGCAGACGGACAAAGTTACTAATTTACGTATTGGTAAATATTGATAAACGTATATCTTTATATTAAATCAATATTACTAACAATTGTTCTAATAATTTTTTTATTTTGGTTAAATTGCAGATTTTAGAGTTAGAAACTATTCTCATAGTACTGGCTGAAGAAGTATATTATTAAGCTTATCTGCAGCAAATTCTCTAGACAATTTGATATTATAGTAGGTTTACAAATAACTTTTTTGGCCAATATATCTAGAAATATCTAAACATTGTACCGTTTCAAGACTAAAAGAAAGCCTAAATATTTGAAGAAAAATTGTCTCAATGTAGAAGTATACTAACTGAAAGCTAAATTATCACAGAACTGCGGACAATCATCGATTTTGTTCACAAAAAAGCTTGGGGAACTATAAAATAGATATAATTGCTCGAAGTTCAGGGTTTCACTCGGTTTTGTTGATGAATAGCAGTGTTATATACCAAAAGTGGAATAGTGAGTACAAATATTTAAGGAAAAATCCGTGAAATTTGATCAAAAATTGTCAGAAGGTAGAACACTAAGCTTTTTCATAATAGTACGAATATGAAAATAAATTATAAACTTTCGGAAAATATTATTTTTTCCACTTGACGCCATTAAACTACCAATTGCTCTAAATGGACAGGTGCTACCTTTTTCTCAATATTTTTCATACTCAAAATCCTCCACAAGGTGGAATATTTTATTAATTTGTTTCAAAACTTATGCACTGTATCTCAAAAATACATTCAAGAAAATGACCATATACTTTTCTAAATTAGTGCTCCAGTGTGGGAAACAAATTGTTTACGATTGCTTCTGCGGCCAAGTGGTGAGTGTTCTGACTTTTCAACCCTGAGGTCCCGAGTTCGATTTTCCACTACAGCTGGGAATTTTTCTTTAACTAGAATAATTACTTATCCCCTATAGGGTCTGCAAATATGAATGTTGGAGCAAAAATGAATTTGTGAATTGATGAAAGTAAATATTTTTTAAATTAATAGCAAATAAAAATATTTTCTAGAAAATCATTGAATGCATGAAATACATTTTATAATCATACTAAAGCAGAAGGTATCTACATAATCTGCTGCGATAATTATGAGCAGAAGTTTATGAGCATTTGTTTCCGTCAGCATTTTAGTTGGTTTTCATGGGCCATAATGTTACAAGAACTCCGTATTTCAGCAACTAATAACACCGTCAGTTGTTTCTCAATTCAAAGCCCCCGTTATGATCATAGAATTTAAAGGGGGCTATACAAATGAAGCAATTTTGAAAAGTGCAGAATGGTATACGCTATTTTGAGGTTATCTGATATGTAAGGCGTATTTTAAAACTCCTTTATCTAATGTAAAACTAGAACTTGTATGTGAATAGTAATCAAAATATATCGTGTGGAGCATTTTTATTAGAATAATAACACAACCAACTGATCATTAAAAAATCATGCAGCCTAGGGCTTTGAAACAGAGCAAAACGTTGTTATTGTGTGAAATATCCGGCATTAATTTCAACAGTGTTACTCGTACAAAGCTCAGAGAGAATTAGCTTTAAACAGTTTTGTTTAGATAAGGGATGTAATAGCTGTCGAGTCAATTTCTGCCATAGTGTGCTTTGCACTCAAATCTGAAGACATTTTTACTTTATCGCCTATCTATTGTGTTCCGCATAAAATTTATTGTCAAATGTAATCGGAAACAGATGTTGAGATCCTATTATGCACACGTGCAGCATAATTCAGATGTGACATGAACATTTTCAAGAAGTTCTCCCAGTTCACAGTATTCTTTACATGGAAAATTCTTTCGTATTTCTCAAAACTATAACGATTTAGATTGTAATATCAAATATTTAAGAACTTGACATGAGAAATAAAACGTCCATATGAGTTTTCTCGGAATAGCCTACAAAGTCTGAACGTGTTTTCACCACACAAAGAACGTAGACTCGTTAGACATACAACCTATGTCAAAATTTGTTGGCAATTAACCATTTTCATTATATTCTTTGCTAATGTTTGAATTGTCCAATACTTTATAATGCATTTTAAAGTGGCTGTTTACTACTATTTTCCCACGTTGTCGTACATAGAGCGTGAAATTTCAAAGCCAGCATATAGTCGCCTACTCTTTAAACATTTGAATATAATTTCAGGCTTCTGCACGTGTACTTGAATGACCTGTGATGAAATCTTTTCTGCAAAGGATTATGTCGATTAATAAAAAGTAAATAAAAAATCGTTGGTAGTAAATGTTTGTACTAAGCACAAAAAATGCACAATAATGGGTAGAAAGTCGTGTGAATATAACTA
Organism: Tenodera sinensis; assembly: GCA_030765045.1. NCBI lineage: Eukaryota > Metazoa > Arthropoda > Insecta > Mantodea > Mantidae > Tenodera > Tenodera sinensis. The sequence goes on from CM060969.1 coordinate 109,766,161, forward strand.
GTTCATTTTTCATATTAGTATCTATTAAAAGTGATTAAACTATCCCGTATTTATAATCAAGGCCAATTACTAAGAAAATAGTAACACTATTTTCCTCCTTTGTTGCAAAGTTTTTTTGAAGAACTCTCCGATAGAGAAATCCTGGTATTAGCAACAGTATCCTTGTTTTAGTTTTAATCCTGGCAAAACATGGAAGGGACCCCCACCCCTCATCTGGAAGCACAGTAAAGTCACTCGATATTATATCAGAATGGAATTCGTCGATTTTATTCACTGGAACAAGTAAATACCAAGAGTAATGACCAAACCAGACAAATGAGAGACAAAGCGATGTAATGTACCAGTGCTGGTTAATCATCGCCCTCTCTCTCTCTCTCTCTTCTCGCCCCATAGTACAGATGTATTTTTAGACGTGGCGAGTGACCTTGCTAGGATCTGCATGAGTGATGTCATACAAATTGATGGTGGGGGTAACGTCTGTTTCTTTCACTCTCATGCTTTTAAAGTATAAATTTAAAATCAATTGCCAGATACTAACACCCCTATTTCTTATAAATACAAAAGTAAACTCGTCCATAAACCACTGCGCATCTATCGTCCATTTTCCACGTTTCAAAAATGCCTCTGTTGGCCTGGGTGGCTCAGTTAGACGCTGGTCTACTGATCCCGAGGTCGCGGGTTGAAATCCAACCCAGACCGATGGTTTTTAAGTGTGCTTAAAAGCGACAGTGTAAGTAGATTTACTGCCGTGTAAACAACTCCAGCAGGACGAAGTTTCAGCACACTGTGGCGCTGATATGATCCTGGCAATCGACAGTCGTTAACAAACAAAATACGTTTTTCCTCGCCAGAAAGTTCCCTTTACCCGATTAATGTAGCATTGATTCATGTATAAGATAAGCAGTTAAGAATAACTTCTTGTGCAACGGGGTTTTCAATTTATCCATCGAATGTACAGATGTCCTGGCGTCTTATAATATCTACATTACCTGAAGATCTCCGTCTTAAATCGTGTGCGAAAGTCTTATTATAGGAAAGATTAAAGAATGCTTTCAGTTTATATTTCTTGCAAATCGAGTGAGAAAATATTGCTGGACTGAAGGGCACTCACCTTCTCAGTGTCTGCCGCTAGACAGCTGAATTCTCCCAAAAAGTTAAGTTGAGAGATTCAGCCGGAAATAAACGTTTTAACCCCATTATGGACTTTCTAAGCATCCGCCTAAGTTTACAGCACATAGCTAAACTTTCTCGCATTTCATTTTTATTACATATCATAGCATCCAAAATGTTCCACACGGTGCATTTTATAGTACTACTACTTCAACAGAAATTAAGAGGTAACGAAGAAAAAAAATTAGTCATATGATTTTTCTAACAAATTAATCATACTCCAAGCAATTTAAAATATTTGGAAAACTTGCTAAAGTTTAATATTCATTTTTGTACCAGCTTGGAAATCTCAAACATCTATGTCATATTTTTGTTTCTTATTCTTGTCAATGTTGTAATATTTGTATTTTATAAGAAATGTGTTGTTGTTGTTGTTGTAGTGTTTAACGCCCGCTTTTACTACTATGGCATCGCAGGCGGTGACACTGATGATACATGAAGATGGAGCACCGGTGGAATGAAATGGCGGGGGAAACCGGAGTACCCGGAGAAAACCCGCCCTGACGCCGCTTCGTCCACCACGAATACCACATGCGGGTCCCTGGGATCGAACCCGGGCCGCCTAGGTGGTAGGCGAGCGCGCTAACCGCTCGGCCACGGCGCCGCCTAAGAAATGTGTGATGTCTGCACAGTTTAAGTAGAAACTTTTAGTGACCAGCAAAATGAATAAAAACCAAACTTTAACATTGCACTGGTAGACCTGTATAGGATAAAAATTTGAGCTTGAGTTATATAATTCAGGAAGTTTAGCAATGCATATCTTAAACTATTTCAGGTAATCTGTAGGCTACATTTAGGGGTCAAGATTTCGAAGCAGGCTTTTCAAGTGCATTAGAGACCTTGGAACATAACCTGGCGCTGAAGGATGATTCCATATATTTGCGCATTTGATAATGTATCCAGAATGAAAATTACTTCTTTTGCAGTTGGGATCATGCACTTTTACCTCGAAGTGTCCGTAAGTACGATATTATTTATGTCCTACATGTGACAAATTCCCCCACTGCAACACAAACCAGACGTCGACAGCTCTATTAGGGCTAATGAAATTGCACACAGGGATGTGCAAAAGGACACAGAAATAAGTAAACATCGAAATTACTTATCAAAACAACATTGCGTAACGTAATCCTAAACTGGTGATTCACCTAGAATACCATCCCTAGTATTTCATAAATAGAACTGTTACTGATGTACTGTTTTCATCGAACTAAAGCCCTGATAAGTCTCAAACTTAAACCAAAGAAAGATTTCACATATCAGAAAATACATTCTTAACTAAAAATCTAGATGCTTCAATGTAGTAAAAGCTGTTAACTTCAAGAAAATAAGTCAACTTTAACTTAAGAAAGTTAATGGTGTTATTTTACATCATTGCAATCCAAATAATTGTGGGCATGAATAACTGGTTGTGCCTGCAATAACGCAAGACAATTTAACCATTACAAATCCACGTAAAAGTGATTCTTTTATCCGCTTAAGGTTAACTACCGGGAGAGAAAAAACAAAAACAAACAAAAAATGCTCCGAACGAGCTCTGCGCGGTGTTTGGCCTCTCGGCATTCTCGGCTCTCGTTGTAGTCTGTCGCTATAATAGAAGGGCGCGGATGAAAACTCACAACATTTTTAAAACTACTTTTAAAGGCTTCACTTACCAACTTTATGAAAGGAGAAACTAAAACTGGCCACCATCGTTGTCCATAGATTTTTGGCACCTCTTAGGAAATTGTCTATCACTCGTATTCACGTTGAGAAATGATCATTTGTTAATTCTTCCAGGATGTGTGGACTTATATTTAAGCAGGAGAAGTAAAATTCAATTCCAAGATTTCAGCGGAAATATGTTAGGAGACTCACTGAATCAAAAAGGGGAATTAATTATAAAAAAGGTCTGCGCGTTCGTGTGCCAAATTATCCTTTGTCATTTGGATTAAAATATACGTTTAAGGTATTTTCATGACAAACGAAATGTATGACTTTAGTCTTCTGGAAATATCCTTAGAAGTTCTCTTCATTGTGAACAAATTTTCCATAAGTGGTAAACCGTAAGGGAGAGAAAGTCTTATTACACACAAATGTAGATCTTACAACACAATTATTTATGTTAAATATTTTTAAACCGAATTATTTGAGATATTCCTAGTATTTGTGTTAATGTTTCATATTTAAACATATTTTTCTCTTTTTTATCCCTCGGCATGCAAAGATAATGAAATTTCAATGCCATTAGATTAATAGTGCTGTTAAAAGACTTGCGTATCGCTTAAACTAGCCTACTGTATTCCCTTGCACCTACAACACAATTAGCAGTTTGCAAATGTTTATCTCGATTACCAAAATAGACAGAGGAGTAGCGCAGTAGTAGTGTCTGGCGTGAAGGAAGCGGGTTCGATACCCGGTATGCGTGGGGATTTTTCCCCCTCTGAGAGGTCTGATACGGGGTGCACTCAGCCTCGTTAGGTCCCGGAGGGGCCAATTGGGGAGCTACTCGTTGAAGAAGTAGCAACGTGAAGGCCGCTGACCACGTCCCACCCTCCAGTACTGCACCTACTCATGACGCCTGTATTGGGAGAGGTGTGGGACGCAGCGGCCGGGTGGTAAGCCTCTGGGGGTTTAGTTATCTAGATTTCAACTTCAGTTAAAAGAATAATGATTATGGTGGCTTTACATAGTCGGAATACTGTGGCTCCTCAAAAAATTCATTTGGTAGCTAACATGTCGAACAATTTCAATAAACAGGCGAGTGATATGTCGATAACATTTTTTGGAATCTTATACATAAAGTACAAATTCTATACTCTAAGAATTTAGCGAGTTATTTCATGTTCAAGGATGTAGGGACGGATGAGGGGAAGTTAATACATGTTCTGGAGTAGTCAATTGGAGTGTTACTATATCTCACAGCTGGTATTTGCATCAGGACTGATTCTGGGAGTCCTTTCACAATACGAGAGTTTATTTTAAAATATGGCATTACAAGCAGAGTTGGTCATAAGTTCACAAATCTGCTATCTTAATGTTGTTGTTGTTGTAGTGTTTAACGCCCGCTTTTACTACTACGGCACCGCAGGCGGTGACACTGATGATACATGGAATGAAGATGGAGCACCGGTGGAATGAGTTGGCGGAGGAAACCGGAGCACCCGGAGAAAACCCGCCCTGACGCCGCTTCGTCCACCACGAATACCACATACGGGTCCCTGGGATCGAACCCGGGCCGCCTAGGTGGTAGGCGAGCGCGCTAACCGCTCGGCCACGGCGCCGCCTGCTATCTTAATGCTACTGTTTAGATTTATTCCTGCGTTGAACTAGTTATGTTATCCCTTGCTGTATAAAATGTATTACCAAACAAATCTAACTCGCCTAACACTTAAATCGTGTGACAAACATGTATGACAGTGTGTAACCTTCTGCAAGCCTCTCGCTAACGGGTTTTATCTGCAGAAGCGTCGTGGGTGTCGAGCCAACAGCGGTGGGAAGACGCAACACCGCAATCTACACTCAAGAATTTTATGCTCGCAGCTGCATGTTAAGGCACAAATAAGGAATAACCAAGGCTTCTGTGTGTTAAATGAACACGTTAAGGAGCTTCCGTTGTCACGCCCCGCCTTTCTAACTCACTGGCCAGGGGAACAGCCGTAAAACATACAATTAACCTGTTATATACACCTTAAGGTTACTTGTACGTCAAATTTCTAAACCCTACAGTTTCTTGTAAATGTTTTACAAATATAATCACACTTTTTATCAAAATTATAAGTACAACAGAAGCACGAAATACCACTGATTTGCATTTAACGCAGGGGAAAGTATGCCCGCTCAAAATATATCATAATTTTTATTTATTTATTATTTTTCAAAGTTGAGCTTAAAATTTTCTTTAAAGATCGGTACTAGAATATTATACTTTTCGCTACCCTAGCGTGGAGCTTGGCAACTGCGGCCGATGTATCCCTAGCGTTGACCTTGACCACTGCATTGCTATGAATTTCTGGAAATAACTGGGACATGCACACGAAAGATATTCTGCATATTAGTGAAGTGATAAGTGCCTACCATAAACAAGATAATTCTGCATATGAGAAGCAAAATAATTAGAACAGTGTCCATCGCCATTTTACTGCAATCAAACAATACACAGAGAAAAAACTTTTAAATTATGCTGCCAAACAAAACTTCTTGATTTCTTTTAAGACAATTAAAATTAGGCTACTGTAAAATAGGCACAATGTATATACTGTATAAATTAAGATCGGTTGCAGGAGTATAACTGGCGTGTGATACCATTTAAAAGTTATGTCTTACTTTACAATGTTATCATCGCTCTAATGTTTTCCGCCATCTCCGTGGGATCAATTTTTGTCATTTCTAACCTCACATTTCGATACAGCGTGGGGTTAAACACGTCCCCCTACAACCACGTCATTTCGGGATTCTACTGTATTTTAAGTTTCATTTAGACATCTTTAATATTTTTACAAAATATATATATATATATATATATATATATATATATATTACTTTGCTTATGCTAATTAACACGTATTTTATATGATGCAAAAGATAGCAATTTGAAGAAATAAAAATATTATATTATTCAAACACAATTTACAAAACTGGAATGTATCACTTTATTCACAACTCTGGTTGTCTCACAAACATTTTAAACCTTCAAATGTAATTTGTTTACAATTTGTGCTTAGTAGCGGAATTAATCACTGGGTAATTTGAAAGTGTAGCAAAAACCGTATGTCAATATGGATGTGGATATTTTTAAAGGGGGAAAAAAACACCTGGCAGAAATAAGTGCAAAACATTTAGAATATGTAAATATGATTAAAAATCATAGATAGTGAATGTTAGGTAAATAATTATTTATATTAATAGTGGTTGGTTTAATTTTGGTTATTTTTGCTATAGTACAGGTGGCCTTTTTTAGTTTATTAGGTCGTAAAGTACTTACGAGGTACTCTTACAATACTTTCTCTACCCCATTTCAAACTCACTTACTACGAAGGCAAATCGGAAACTAACCTCCGTTGTCACGTAGCGCGGCAAGGATCGGGGATTTCACCACCATGTTTACATCCCTGAGCGTGTCCAGCAGCGGTGGCAAGAACATCGCACTTCTATGTATTCCATAATAACAGTGCAAAATGGATGCCGCGCTAGAAAATCCCGGCAAGTGCGAGGTCCGTGGTGTCATAAGATTTCTTTAAAAAGCTACAAAGAAGAGCTTATATATTTGGAGAGAAGAAACCCACTCGGCGCGAAACTATAGTGCATCAAACTGTCTCATTTAACGAAAACAACTGTATATATAAAAATCACAGAAATAACTACACTAAATAATCACACTAACGAATTAAAGGAAGTAAAAGTGTGAAAGCAGAATTGCAAACTTTCAATCGTTCTATCAGAGCTTAACATTGAGACCGCAATTGTTTCAGATTGTTTACAAACACTAAGTCCAAGTCTTAAATTCTAAATAATACTGTGTCACTTATGAACTCATTCTCCCTGTCGCATATTTGTATTCAGTGAGAAAAAGAAATTAACTGTAAATCCTGGATATAATTTAATATTAACTCAACATGCCGAAACAGATGTTACCAAATATAAGTTCAGTGTGTGTAAGGATCATATTTTAATAGGCCTTACCTCAATGTTATTATGGAAACATATTTATAGTTATAACTAAGAACATAGTTCAATTTGTTTACACCACAAAACAACTCGTTTAACGTTTGAACACCTTTAAGCGGTTAGGTTATATCGGGAGAGTGAATGAAATGGGTGAAATGATGCTCAAATGAGACAGGGGTTTTAATATTATTTATATCATACTGTATTTTTTTTTATTAAGTTTATAAGGTGAAGTAGTCTTTAGGAAGAACATTTCCTTACAAGATATCTTCCGAATATCACTTAGGAACGCGTTAGTGTACAGATTGGTACTTATAAAACACAGAGCGTGCGCGCGCGCGCACGCACGCACGCACGCACGCACGCAAGCAAGCATTCACGTACTCGTACTATAACCTGAATCTTCCAAATTCCTGACTTCACCCAAATCTCATCTCTTGGTCCCTGCCGGAGCCTACATATCAGTATTGTAGGAATTCAAAGAACCCGATATGGTCAAGTTTGTATAAGATAGCTGAGGACATACCAAAGAAGAGTGAATGACAACTCGTGATAAGACTGCAGTAAATAATTTCCGTCATGAAATTAACGATCTATTTTGAAGCATGATGCGATGTTGCGCACTTCCCACTTGTGCCGGATATTCCTCAGCAGCCGTGTGGCCATTTACGTCAGTCGGCTCTATTAAAGCGCTTATTAAAGGAAACTACATTATCTGCAACATCCAAGCAGGACGTGGAAACACCGGTAAAAGTCACGCGTTTGCTACGATGCATTACGCATATTTGGATTTGTACACTCGGTTACATCCGAGCATTAAACATGTGATGGTGGTCATCGTGTATCATTTTATTTATAGAAGAGCTACCATAACAATCGCTTAGGAATGACGTGATGAATCTGTTGAAACGCTGCATTTATAATCGATTCCATTCTAAAGTTTTCACAAGAATACATTCACCAGCATGGGCTCTTGGACTAAAAGAAATAAGCAATACTTACCATCTAATCTTGGTAATTATCCGGAGTCCCATTCTTAGGCCAGTCAACGTTCATGAGACCCTTAATCCGCGAGACGTTCAGTCGCAGATTCGCTTTACCACGTGGAATTGACTCTGATAAGTTCAAAATTCAGGGTTTTAAATATAAGACACTAGCTGAGAAGGCAACTGAGTGAAGCCTATGTCTGTACCCGTCAGCTAAGCTTGCTCCAGTGTACGACGAGAGAGTATAATTTCCAGGGAATCGTAGAATATGTTCCTGTAACATATCTTCCATAAAATGACTTGCACCTATGCTAACAGGAATTTAATAAATGATATCCCGACTATCGCAATTTTATAAACTTATAATTGCCAGAAACCTACAAAAATGTAATCTCACAATATAATTGTTTTGATTTCACTAAAATTAGTTAACTTCAGTTTTCTTGAATATTCCAAAAAATATCTTCCATTTCAACCGAATTATTATTACCTGAGTGCATTTTATAAGCAAATAACACGCACTTGGTACTGAACAACTAAGCGAATTTGTATGTTATGAAAATTTTAATGTTCAGTTTTGTAATTTATCATCAAAACATAATGCCAGGATATAACAAAACCTTGTGAAATACTAAATAACTGTTTTGCACCAAGTGATGAAAACAAATGATTTGATACTAACTGCTGAATTAAATTATAGATAATATTGGAATGAATCCCTTTATCAGTAGTGCTTTAAAAGGTTACCTTTCTCCAAAAAAGTGTCACAGCATGTTCTTGCGTTCTCTCGCTGATTTAAAGCAGATGAATTGCTGCATTCAAGCCAAAAATTTGAATTCAAGAAAAATATTTTCATAATAAGATCCACCTGCATCCTTGCACGCAAATAGATTTTATAAAATTATCCTAATACCTCAGGGAATTAGCGTTGTTTTATCATGTAAGCTTTCATGGCGAGCGTTATTAATTATGGCTTCATGGGTTATCAGTGGTATTAAATTTGTAAATTTCGAGCTTTCGGCCATATCAAATTCCATGACCATCATCAGGAACTGCATAAATAAATAAACGACCATCTCAAAATCATGTCCTTCTTAAGGAACATTGATTAGGTTTATAAAAGTCAATCTTACGTGGCCTTCTGTAACTGGATCTCAAAAAATAAACGGCCATCTCATAACTCATGGCCTTCTTCAGGAGCTGAATAAACCATGTAGGTGGATATTATTCTGCTCTGGCAGGTGTGTTTAATGGCTGTTAGGTACGATCCAAGCTAGACTCAGTTGAACTCTACTGCACTTCTCTGGGTGTAATGTAATTTGAATAGCCTCTTGTTCTGTCAGTTTGTCCATACGTACGCATGAAGTCAAGGACAGATTTGAGATTTTCTATACGTATATGGGAGTTTAAAGAACGTATATACACTTTAAATTGGTTTAAAGTTAGGTTACCTCTGGATATCTCCTGAATACGTAGTAATTTCAGGATTCTAAACACATTTTGCGAATGCGCTTCAAATTTATTGACATGTGTCATTTATGTTCTATCCCAGAAATCGCTATCGTGTTAAGACCATCTGGAAGAATAGCGCGTTTCATTGGAGAAAAATTAACGATAACTATTGACTGACTTTTAGGTTACCCCTTCATTCTCAAGCACATGCGCGTATTTTCTTTGTAATTTTAATACCAATGAATATTCATGTAGTTTTAATGAAAGATATGTAATTAATAAAACCTGATTTAAAAACAAGATTTGAAAACAATTCGTAATTCGCGATATTGACTGGGAATCAGCATTGTGCAAGATACGGAGGAGTATATTTCAGCATAGCTAATATTACAAATTCGGTGAATTATAAAGAACTGTTTCCTTGTGACTTGAATATGGATAAGAAGATGGGCAGCTGTAATTCGATCTGTTACCGCAGTGGAGCATGCTGGTAATTAATTAAGCTGAAAGCATGGAATCCGGAAGTGGACCTGCTGTAGGAAAGCACCGTTACAGGAACCTGTTATTTCCGTAAAGTGGGCACCAAAAAGGAAGCTTCAAGTCCCAACACATGTTATGGATCAGCAGTTGTTTCTTCACACGTTGGTCACTTGTATGTTGCAAGAAAAACATGGATGAGTGTCTAGAAGCTTTAAATATCAACCAACAGCGACACGATTAAGGGACCCTGAAAATTCAATTTTCTATGTTATTATTAATTTAAAGTCTGCGCTACACCTTCAAAAATGGCGGAGTCTGAACAATTCCAATGAAGGTTTAGGAAACATTCATATGCATAAACCTAAAAATAGTAAATTTGATAATTTTTCGGCCATTATCAGTCGCAAGTCTTCTGATGTAATTACAATTCGTGTTAATTTATTTATCTGTAGAGTTGTACGGTTATTAACTTCAAAAGTTTGATATTAAGATGATATATTTGGGCGATTATGTAAGAATCAAATTCAATGTCAGTAAAATCAGAATATCCATAACTACAAATATCATTCACATCGATTGTCGATAATTGATAAGTGATAACGGTCATGGATATATTTTATAATATCCATTATTTGCTCTCAATTGCGGGAGACGAATTTGATCAAACCTCACACATTTAGTTGAAAAAAAAATTTTAAAACTTGCTACCGCTATCATGAATCCTTACATCTGGTCTACAAACTAATTGCTTGCTTCAGCTATAAACGTTTAATTTCATTGTAGGTGCAAGAAGGATGCAAAAGGCAAAAAGATTTTGAAATATTAAGAGGCAGGGGGAAATGACGAATCGGCACTTCAAAAATTTGTCATAAAGGTATTGGAAAACTCAAACTAATAGCAAAGAATATACCGGAAGTGCTTAGGACCACAAACACTGACAATTTGTGTTTTTGGGGTGCGGATATTTTCTTAAATATCTTCGGTTAGCATGCTTAAACAGTGTCTGAGTCATATTTTAATTTGCTATTTTCCGTCTCTTTATCTCTCTCATACCCTCACAACATCCGTTTTCTACGTTTTTGGAAATTAGTTATATATACCAATTCGAGAATTACCGGAAATGTTTTACCATATATACAGATATTTACTTATTCAATTGACTCTAAAATACATTCTAAGTCTTCATTAAGAGCATTTTAAGAAAAGAAACATTACAGCTTTCAACTGAAAAGTTATGAAGTAGAGAATTTTCTGAAAATATTTAACTTCTTGCTCAAAAAATGTCCGTCTTGAATACCAGATTTGTATAAAAATGACCTATCATGTATCAATTCTTCTCTCTCTCTCTCTCTCTCTCTCTCTCTCTCTCTCTCTCTCTCGTACTCGCGCGCGCATATACTCACCACACACTAATAATTATACACGCAACCAAAAACTTCAAAAGGTTTTTTTTTTCCTTCCTTATTTTGTTAATGGAATTCAAAACTTATATTCCTTAAAATTCTCAAAATCGCTAGTTTTTTATGCACAGTGCAAAACCTAAACAAGTTTAGAGAGACTGGCTCCGTAAAACTCAGTCGGTAGAGCACCTGCCTGATGTGTTAGGAATCCTTGGTTCGGTTCCTCGCTGGGGGTGGAAAATTTTCTACCGCCAAGATTACTCCTTATCTGGAAGAACGAACGAGTGTGTGTGTGTGTGTGTGTGTGTGTGTGTGTGTGTGTGTGTGTGTGTGTGTGTGTGTGTGTGTGTGTGTGTGTGTGTGTGTGTGTGTGTGTGTGTGTGTGTGTGTGTGTGTGTGTGTGTGTGTGTGTGTGTGTGTGTGTGTGTGTGTGTGTGTGTGTGTGTGTGTGTGTGTGTGTGTGTGTGTGTGTGTGTGTGTGTGTGTGTGTGTGTGTGTGTGTGTGTGTGTGTGTGTGTGTGTGTGTGTGTGTGTGTGTGTGTGTGTGTGTGTGTGTGTGTGTGTGTGTGTGTGTGTGTGTGTGTGTGTGTGTGTGTGTGTGTGTGTGTGTGTGTGTGTGTGTGTGTGTGTGTGTGTGTGTGTGTGTGTGTGTGTGTGTGTGTGTGTGTGTGTGTGTGTGTGTGTGTGTGTGTGTGTGTGTGTGTGTGTGTGTGTGTGTGTGTGTGTAAATTTAATGTATAAAACCGTAAAAACCAAAACCCACTGTTTAACGAGTAACACCTTGGCGATAGACAATATGCTCCACAGGAGAGGCCGGAGTTAAAGGCGGGATATAAAACAGTTTACAGTCGGTATTACAAAAAACAGAAAAAATGAGTATGCTGTTCTTTCATATAGACAGTTTCTTACTGACTGGTGTTTTAATAATTGCAATAGTAAAGATATTTATTGAATTTTGAATGTAGTAGTAGAGAATTTAAGTGATGAACTGCTTTTAGAAATCTAAAGCAATATTAAGCTAGGTAGTGTGTAATGTGCCGAAAGTCAGAGATAACGGAGCATTGCCTGAGCAATGAATGGTGCTGCAGTTAGTAAACGCATGCAGTATATGATGAAGGCCGTTTTCCTTGGGAAGTGACCGAGATATTTTAACTTACTATCCGGTGTTATTTTTCTCCTCACCGCCGGAACAGTAACGGGAGATTTACGGGGCATAAGCAGCCATTATCGTCAAGAAACGGAATCACCACTCGTGACGCTGTGACTCGCTCGGGATATCCCGTAAATCTCTGCGCAATGTAAACATTCGATTGTTTCGCCCGGGGTCACATTTTCTCCAGTTTGGGAGAAGTCCTTTAACCTAACGTCAACTCATTTTTGTTACTTTTTAAAAACTATTAGAACTGTATTCCAAATAAATATTGAGACACTGTGTTTTTCTAATACACAAGAATTACTTAATTTTACAAATGTATCGATTCCTTATGCCAATAAAATTGCGAGTTTCTTGTTACTAACATTGTCTTTGCTCTGATAATACTCGTTAAAACAGCACGGTAAAAAGATGTTAAATACAGGGTGTTGGGTGTACAAGTGCATATATTATAATTGGTAATTAAGGACCGTATAATGAACAATATTACATTAATATTTTCTACACTTGCGAACTTATAAGTTTACTTAATAAGATTAGTATGTTTTCAGATTGCCTACTACCTCTAACTAGGCATCACACAGATAGCATAGCGCAGAGTGGGCTGGTATCTGATGACAAATGGTGTATCGGAAACGAGTTCCAATACTTTCTGAAAGGCCAATGACTTCACAATGCCTAGGCCAGTAGGTCACGCATTGAGATGTGAAGCAACACCGATAGTCTGTATTTAAGGCATGGTTTTTTTTTCGCGGCGTAGTTACGACCATGCAAAGAACCTCAGATAGTAAAAATGTAATGTGTTGCACTCACATGACATTCTCTACTCTTCTGCAGTCACGGAAAACACGATTGAGCGCATTAGGTGAGCAAAATATTCCTAAGTTCCACGTGTAGAAGCGTGGTAAAGACAAATCGATATTTCCAACATGCAGTTGAGTTTATTGATAGTCTCTGTCCCACATGCTATCGTCTGTCGGACATACAAATACGCTGTTTCTGGAAGCACCAATCGCAGTTATATACAAATGCGAGTTGTGACTCGCTTATATGTCCAACAGATTACAATATATGAAACAGAGATTTACAATAAACTCAGCTGCATGTTGGAAATATCAGCTTGTGTAAACCGTGCAGTAAGACGACGTGGAATTTAGAACTATTCTGCTCTTCCAATGCGCTCAATCATTTTTTTCCATGCTGTACAAATTATTCTTACAAACACTTATTCTTCCATCTTCTTCATGTAAATACAGATAAACATTTGTACAAATTATCTTATTATTAATTTTCTTGTAGGTGCAAGAAGAATATGAGAATACAGTAGCCTGTAAAAGTGAGACAAATAACGAGGAATATCTCCGAAACTGTTCACCCCACAACAAAACGCATTTGGACATGCAAAAATCAAGAGTAAACAGGATTACATGGGCTATAGCCAGAAAATTCAAAATATAGATTTCATTTGCCATAAAAATGTCTTAAACATGTCATTTTATCAAAATCGTTAGAACCATTTTCAAGAAAATCAAATTTTTCGAAAAATGTTCCATGGAAAGGGTAGTTTAGGCTGCAGCGATTTTCTTCGAAATCTTCGAAGAAATTAAACTTGAATATTAACTTTGATTTTTAAACTACTTTTCGTCTTTGAGTTATGCTGTCCAAACACTGACACACAGACAGACACAGACACAGACACAGACACAGACAGACACACACACACACACACACACACACACACACACACACACACACACACACACACACACACACACACACACAAGTTTTTATAAAAATAGTTTGGATTCAAGGGGCCTGAAAACATATTTCCGGTGAAATCTTGATATTGAATTTTTGGGTGGAATACAATACTTCCTCTACTTATTAGCAGAGAACGTAAAAACAATAGCCTGTATAGTTCAGAACAAATTGTTCTGCTATGAACTGTTAAACATTCGTGTGGTTCAACAAATGGCTACATGCAATTGGTGCTTGTTTGTTACATGGACGTTTTATTTTTTAATTTTTGGTACGTAAAATGTTCAAAGCAATTTTTTTTTCAAAATGAAAAACGTTTAGGTTTTTATAGAAAATATGAATTGGTTGGTGTAAAAAGTGTCTACTTAATATGTGTATTAAAAATTTAAGTCTCACATTCAAAGGAAAGAAAGAAAAAAACTTCTGACTGCTTTGAAACGAGAACTAGCTAGAGGTACTAAAAACAAAGCATAACAAGAAAATGTGCAAGTTATGAAATAACGTCTTCTATGTTCGCGAGGAAACATTTACACTGCGACGAAGTAAGGAAGCGTTTTTGTTTAATGGAAAGACAAAATGAGTAATGGAAATGAGCATATTAATGAAGAATGACCGATTACAAATAATTGCTTCTTACTTATGTTGAGGAAGAATGATAAGTCAATGGGTAATATGAGTGAAAATCAAATTTTATGTTTAACTTGAGGAAAGAATCATCTATAAGTGACCATAAGAGAAAAGGAAATTGTCAGGAACATTGAATGAATCGAGGTAATGTATCTGAGTGGGGAAAGGGGGCAGGGAAGAAAGAAAATATCGGAGTCACTAATGCAATAGATCATACAGGTACCATAGTGTACTTGTATCTAAGAGAGCTTTATTTGCAGTGACGAACCTGTTTTGAAGGCAGGTAACTATGATCGGCCGATTGAATTCCACGGTAATTAACATTTCGAAACACCTGTGGTTAATGAAAATTGTTGCAATGTGACACGCACATTAGACTGTTTAATTTTACCAGTAGATTTATTAGCAATGTCGCGAGAAAATAAATACATCTGCATAAATTCCGAATTCGAATGGAATGCAATTAGATTGATTCATGGTTGAACTGTGTATGCAGATTCAGATTATGCAGATTATTCAAAGAAAATAAAAATATGAATTGAAAGCCAACCTCTAATTAGATCTATGGTCACTCAATGTTACTCGACAGTTAGTTCCATTCCTGGAAATGTTTCTATAATAAGAGAAGCTTAAGGAGAAATCTGATTGAATTTAACTGTGATTAAAATAAGGTACACAACGGCTGGGTAGAATAACCAGCCCTTCTCATTCAAGTTCATTAGCTCACTTTATCTGAACCAAAGTCCCCCCCCCCCCCCAAAAAAAAAAGTAATAAAATGAGTAACGAAAGTGTCCTATACAACTCCTCATAATAAAAGCTGGAAATCAGCTTCCGGACACTTTTGTAAACGCCTTAACAGACTATGTATGCACATGTCAATTCTTCAGGTATGATATTACCTTAGAATTCCTCCGTAGTGTGTGAATTCTTGTCGTACAATTTTGCTTTCAGGTATTCCTATAAAGAATAGACGCATGCAGACAAATTTGGTGACAGCGGTGGCTTGTTCGTGAATACCTATGGGTAAGGACTTCTCAGATGGGTAATGTGTTGTCCCATCTTTCAAAAACAAACGGTAATTACGCTCCGCATCTGTGAGCGTCAAGAAAGCCAAATTTACATCCATGTAGATCAGGGATGCCAATTTGTGAGCAACAGTGTCGTTCATCTACTTTCTCCCTTCACCGACGTGTATTGCGGGTGGTCGGACTTCACGGCCACACAGTGCTAAGAGTAGAAGCTGCTTGGAGGAGAGACAAATCGAAGGGAAAAAATCTGATGTGTTGCACTCACATGACTTTCTCTACTCTTGTACTAACCATTCTAACAAACTGTTATTCCTATATCTCCATGTTAGTTAAGATAAATATTTGTACAAATTATCTTACTGCTTATGTCCTTGTAGGTACAAGGGAGATATTAGAATACAGAAGGCTTTGTGTGACAGTCAAATCCTTTTGACCTTTGAGATTCCGTTCTCTTTGCACGATTAACATATAAAAAAATGAACAACGATGTTGCATTTCGCTAAAGTTCTAAGTTTTCCGAAACTTGCACACATAACAAGGAATATCTCCGAAATGGTTCACCCTACAAGAAAATTTGAGACATAAATTGTGTGTTTTACCAAGATCTACATTTGTATATAGTATAATTTTGTCTATCTCTAACGGTTTACCAGTTATGCAAAAGTCGTCCAAAGTAAATACGGCTACAGGGGTATAGCCAGAAAATTCAAGATATACATTTCATTTGGCATCAAAATATCTCAAACATATGACATTTTAATCAAAATCGTTAGAGCCATTTTCAAGAAAATCAAAATTTTCGAAAAATTTTCCATGTAAAGGGTAGTTTAGGGTGGGGCTATTTTCTTCAAAATCTTCGTGTGGCATCCTTGAAAGTTATTAAACTTAAATACCAAGTTTGGCTTTTAACCGACTTTTCGTTTTTGAGTTATGCTGTCCACAGACTGACAGACACAAAGACACAAAGACACACAGACACACAGACACACAGACACACAGACACACACGGACCTTTTTCTAAAAATGCTTTTTTTTTTGGATTCAGGGGGCCTCAAAACATATATTTCCGATGAAATCTCGACATCGAATTTTTGGGTGGAATACAATACTTCCCCTACTTACCAGTAGAGAAAGTAAAAACCAGTTCTTCGATTGTCCCCTCTATTAGCACTACTGATGTAACTAAAACTACACCCCAGCGCAATAGCCCTTACCGGTTCAAGGCCTGCCGCTCGGCCGCTGCGTCCCCATCCCCTCTGCCCACTATAAGCGTTATGAGTGGGATGCAGTATTGGAGGGTAGGACGTGGTCAGCTCCCCGAGCCGCCGCCACCCCCCCCCCCTGCCAGTTGTGCGGCCTTCACGACCTCGGGTCGCTACTTCATCAAGTAGCTCCCCAATTGGACCCTTCAGGACCTAACGAGGCTGAGTGCACCCCGGACCAGCTCTCCCAGCGGGAGAAAATCCGCACATCGGTAACGGGTATCAAACCCGGGTCTCCTGCTTGTTAAGTAACAGCTCCACCACCGCGCTAAGCAGACCACCACATAACTGACAAACAGTAGAATATTGGCGATAATGTGTTTCGCAGTCTAGCGCACCGCACAACGATAATTAGGCGGTGTGGTGCAGGGATTACTCTGAGACAAGGTTAGTATTTTTATCGTCCAATACCTGCTGTTGTGGAAGCTTACATATAGGCTCTCAAAAACGGAAGCATGCCTCTCGATTAGAAATAGGTCAAAAACGAGGAAGATAGAGCTGTATCATCCGTTAAAACCGAGCTGTATTTTTAAATAATACCAAATCTGGCAATACGTGGTATCAAAATGGCTGGATTGGTGACATGAGTGTTGAAAGGAATATGAACATGCTTTGGTTCGAAATAACATTATAGTAATATCATACTCACTCCAAGAAAACTATGTTATGCGAGTAAAAATGAAAGTAAAGCAATATTTTTCATGACATCGAGTTATAGTTTAAACAAAATACTGCAGTCATCCTTTTAAAAGAAAGCAAAATAACATTAAATGCTCCTTCACAATATATTTCACCAAAACACAAAAGGCAAGCCTAGACTTTTTAAAAATTGAAAGCAGCCGAGAGAAAACTCAAAGAATCACTAAAGCAACCAACTTTACCCTTTGTTATATAATTATGCTTTACCTTTTTACTTTCTCTGCTACGTGTAGTAAAGTAGAGGAAGTGTTGTATTCCACCCATCAATTCTATGTTGAGATTTCACCGGAAATATAAGTTTTGAGTCCCCTGAAACAAAAAAGACATTTTTAGAAAAAAAGATCCGTGTGTGTGTCTGTCTCTGTGTCTGTCAGCCTGTGGACAGCATAACTTAAAAACGAAAAGTCTGTTAGAAACCAAAATTCGTATTTTAGTTTAATGTCTTTCAACGATCAACACGAAAATTTTGAAGAAAATTCCTCCACCCTAAACATGAAAAATGTTTCGAAAATTTTTATTTTCTTGAAAATGACCGTAACGATTTTGATTAAAGTGACATATGTTAAATATTTTTATGACAAATGACAATTTCTGGCTATAGCCCATGAAGTAATATTTACTCTGGATGACTTTTGCATAACTGATAAAGCGTAAGAGATAGACAAAATCTTACTGTACTAAAAATGTAGACCTCGCTAAAACACTCAAGTTATGTCAAAATAAACTTTTTGTAGAGTGAACCATTTCGGAGATATTCCTTGTTATTTGGGTCAGTTTCGGAAAACTTAAACTTTCGTCAAATGCAACATCGTCGTTCATTTTTGATATGTTAACCGTGCAAGGAGAATTCCACAAGAATGTACGAAGATAACAGTTTGTTACTTGTAAGATGTGTAGAGTAACTTATTTCTGACATAGCTTTGGTAGTAATTGTGGGACATCACATGGAGTTTCGAAATAATTAGTCATTTAAAAGACGTGAAGGGATTCTCCAAACGACTTTTTCAGACACCAGGTATGTCGACAACGTTGCGTTGAGGTGGTCAGGGACTTGACCTGGTTTCCGAATGTAAACAGGTCACCACTTTCACTTTTCGCCTATGTTTTGGCAGGTAGCAGTTGTGATTGGCCTACGTTCGTACGGTAAACATAGAAGGAGACGCGTGGTAGCAGTAGTGTTTGTTTATGTACTGAACCAGTGAAAGTGACACACAGACACACACACACACAATCGGTAGTGTCGGCAGTTTGTTTTCGACAAAACGATCTCCGTAGGAAATGGTCAGAGACAAAAACGTAAAATACAAAATGTGCTCCAAATACCGATTTCTACCACTGGTTTAAATTATTATAACGACTTCTCTTCCACCCGGTATGAATCCTCTGGATTTTTTCTTCTGGGGAGACGTAAAAAGCAGGATCTACAAAACAGTAACTACTGCCCTCGTATCTTTGAGACAATGCATTTATCTGGCTGCGGAAGAAATACACAACAATGAGGGTGTTTTTGCTAGAGTGCGACCTAATTGGTTAAAAACGTGTGAGGTTTGCAGGTGCGCAAATGGTGGACATTTTGAACAATACCTGTGAAGTGGGTGAGCCATTTGGTTCATTGCTGATTCTTTTGCTGTCACCTTAAAAATATCATTTGGTACACTTTGTAAGAGCCTACAAACGTACCTTTGTGTTTATAAATCAGAGAGATGGTTTGGTTTATTAAATTATACCAGTATCAGCTACGAAACGATATAAGCTTTATGTTGAAGGAAATAAACAATATTCCTAGATTGTGAGTTTAGGTTACAGTATGCGTTACTGGAGAATTCAGATGTACTTATTTATTACGACCTGATATGTCTATGTTAACACTCACGAGCTCCGCGGCTCCGTGATGCGTGTTTATGTACTGACCTAGTGAAAGTGAAACCTGCAGTGTTGCCAGCTTGTTTTCAATAAAACTAAAAGATCTCCGTAGGAAGCGGTTAGATACAAAATGTGTTCCAAAATACAGAAATGTATCACTGGCTTAAATTAATGTAATGGCTTCCCTTCCATTCTATATATACACAAGAATTGCTCATTTAATGATATTGGATTACTTTCTTATTTGTGTTGTTAAAACATCATTATTTTAGCTGTTAAATCACGATCTACTTAATGAACAAAGGACGTGTTACAAATACTCACCACTGTCACCAATAAGCTAACTTCAGAAGATACATTTTTTCAAAAACAATTTATTTGGATGTTGATACTTGTTAGAATGTGCGTTTATTAAACACAATTGGATGACGTAGCCTATTTCTATTGTTCCCTATGATACAAGTAGGATTCAGTAACGAGCTGGCGTTTTATCCGATAAAACAGCGCCATTTCAGGCATATAATAAGATAAATAACGGTGATTGGTCGATATCAAATCAATATCAAATACGCGAGGCATGAATGAAAGAAATAATGCCTGAAAACGCCCGTATTCCTTTGATACAACTAATAAATTAATGGTGCAAATGAATATTGATGGTTAAAATAAAGGTAACAAAAGGTAAGATGAAAGCAGAAGAATATAAATTCAAATAAGTTTTGTTTCAGGCGATTATCATATCATGGTTTGAAATTGAAGACAATGTTTCGTTCCATTGTGATTTTGTGCCCCAAAAAACTGGGAAAATAAATACAAAATGATTATTTGCAGCACGGAAATCCAGGAAAGATAAAGTTCAGAATAATAGAATAAGGGAAATTATGCAAATTGACAAAAACATTTTGCAAATTGAAGAAAAAAGACGCCTGAAATAGCATAGACGTACTTAGAATGTCAGGGACCAAATACCCAATAAAATTCCAAATTGGAAAGTAAAAGGGAAAAGAAGAGGGAATCCCAGGGAATGCTGGATGGATGGGGTGAAAAGGAGCATGGAGAGAGGAGGGTTAAAGGAGGAGATGCTGTGGATAGGGACTTATGGAGGCAGAAGATCGTTTTATGATTAAGGAAACCCATTGTATTGCGAAATATTCCTTAGTAAAAAAATATATATATTTGTTAGCACAAACAGCCTGATTGAATTTCCTTGCTTTCATTAATTGAAAACTGTGAAGTGCTAAGGGCGGAATTTTTTTTTCCACTGGAATAGTCAATATAACGTTTCGTTAATGCTTAAAGCAAATATGGACCAAAGAATGAGTAATTCACGATATTGATACGAAATGTGTAAGGCAAGGTTGGAGAGGTAGAGTCAGACCAAGAATACCATGCCACAACCATGGGGTAGATCGTAATGCTGCGTCGCATTCACATGGGCTTTGTTTTGATTTGCCGCTCACTCCCTCTGCACTGCTAACCACGACAAACTACTGTATTTACAACCGAGCGGAGGCTCAGGCGGTGAAGTCTGTGGCCCGTATTTGGGAGGTCGTGGGTTCGATTTCCGCGTTCGACCTTCCTGGCCTTGGGTTTTTCGGGGGTTTTCTCAAGCCACTCAAGCGAATGCACCCCCCGTTTCATTTCCTTCGTTTCATTATCTCTATACCCGGTCTTTTCAGGCTGTAAGAGTCAGTTAATACGTCGGTGGGCTGCGCCGCGGTGGTGCTTGCGCACTGTAAATGCGGTGTTCGGCTGAGGGGAGACGCTGCGATCGGTTGACCGCCATCCCAGGGGACTGCTTGCTCAGCCGGAACTGATGGTGGCGGTCTCTCTGAGGTGACCATGAAACTCCATCGGTCTGAACTTGCCTGCATCTATTAGAGACCCACCGTAGTTGTAGTACCGACTATGATACGTTCTGGGCGCCTGTAGGGTACTTAAATGTTATCCTTCCTCCCGGGATCTGAGGCATAACGTGACGGAATCCCTACCGTGATGGACAGACTTACGATATTTACAACCAACCTATCCAACATCCGCTGCCTGGTCAGAACAGCTTTAAGTACCGGATTTCATATCCAAGTATTAGATCTAATGGTAATTAATTGTTCTTCCACGCAAGTTGTATGTACAAGATTAGAAAGGTAGAATCAGTAAAGATGTTTATTCGACTCATTGTTAGCAATAAATAAAAATTAGCAATAAAATAGGCATTAAGTAATCTAATTCGAACAAATGGCACAAATATTATGGTATCAGGAACTGGTGAAGTGTTTTGAATCGTGCTCGCGGAGCTCCATGGTTACGAGGAACACATTTTAAGAAGCGTTTCTCTCTGGGAGGCTTGTACATGGGTTTAGCACTATAGAGGAGGCAGAGGTTTCACGGTCACGGACACGGACACACACTTTCTGCTCTACATCCAGCTGTCCACATGCGAACTGGAAAAGGAAGAAAGTTGACGACATTCACCTTCACAAGAGGAATTCTTAACGCGTGACCTCTCCTTTCGTCCTATCTCCACTTTATGAGCTATGAAACACACTTTACGTGTGTATATCTCACTGAACTTTCCTTTCTTACCAAGATTTATCGCATCAAATTACCGGTCTATTATGGTTTTAAAGTTAAACAGCTTTATATGCATATTAGAGACCCTGCTGGGGCTGCATGGCCTACCCCGAACCAACTTAATTAAACTTTTATCTTCAAAGGAAGCTGTACCGCCTGGTAGTCGCGGCCAGGTATGAACGACTTGCTGCAATATTCCTTAACGTACAATAGAAGTCTCCATTGCGCTCCTTTTCTTACAAACAAAACACAAGTTCACAACACAAATACTGTGTGGAGGCACTTACAGATGTCTTAGGAACTGATTCTAGCTATACAATGAAATATATTCACTAAGCGTTACAATCACACAACTTTCTCTGCCCATTATCACTTATTTTTAGCTTCTATACAGTATTCTTATCCAAGTTTATTACTTTCTGCACCATGTACCGCCATGGGGAGTATACTATCCTATTCGCGGGTTCTCTCCAATGTGCCAGGAGGAAGCCAAGAGTCCCCGGGAGCACAGGACAGGGTCCCTAACGACAGCAGATCGAACACAGACTCCCCCTCTTCCCCCCAGGGGCTCTCGGGTTCCCTGGGAGTCCCGGAACTCTGAGATCTCCCCGATCCGGAGAACGAGCATTTACAGAGAGCAAGCACTGCTCTCAAATAACAAAGCAGAGTAAAGTGAAATGAGAACTGAGGTTAAATGAAAGTACAGGGAAAAACCCATGGATCAGGAAAGTCGACCATGGGATAGATTCCACCACCTCCAAACATTCGATACCGATATTTCACGGAAAATACACGTTTTGAGAGTCCCCGAATCCAAGAGAAAAGCACTTTTAGAAAACGTCCTTGTGCGTGCATTGCATGTGTGTGTGTGTGTGTGTGTGTGTGTGTGTGTGTGTGTGTGTGTGTGTGTGTGTGTGTGTGTGTGAGTGAGTGAGAGAGAGAGACAACATAACTAACAAATGAAAACTATTAAATACAAAACTTGATATTTAATTCAGCATCTGCCAAGGATGCGTCACCAAGATTTTTAAGAAAATTCCCCACCCAAGCTACCCCTTATATTAAAAAATGTTATATTATCAAAATGACATGCTTTTGATTAAAACGCCGTATATTTAAGATATGTATAATTTGACATTTCTGGGAATAACCCCACGAGGTTTGCGTAATTAAAGCATTAAAACACACAATTTATTTCGTATAATCATGTTTTAATTGGGGATAAGCATTTGAGATATTCCTTGTTATTGGTTTGAATTTTCAACTAACATTTTGCTCAAACAGGAAGTGGTTATTCCTTCTTTTATGTTTTGACCGAGTAAAAATAATGAAATGTCGAAGACATCTCAGAGCGACCAACTCTTAAAATGTTTGACTATGGAAGCGTGGTGTAGAGATGACATTGCAACACTTTAGATGTATACTTCTATCTGGCTCATCACGATGAAAATAAAATTTGCAGAAGTAGTTTCTATATCTATGCGTTTCGTTGGAATTACGAGGGACAGACGAATCCGAATCGATATTCGGATGTTTAAAATGCCTCATATGACCTTAAACTCCATGACATTGCTAGAAACAGTGAATGGCGACAGAACTTTGAAATAATTTCTAGGTACCGAAGAATTGAAACCAATATTATCTGATTATCCTCCCCGCATGAAGGACTTACACCCCTGGGACTTACAAGCCTGTGCCTAGTGTCTGGAGCACAGGAACCTATGGACCCGACAGAGTGAAGACCTGGAAGCAGGTGGTCCACCAGGGGAATGATATGAAATGCAGGCGAAATGAATAATGGAAAGGTGTTGATGGAATGAGTTGGGGGGGGGGGGGCGGAGAACCCGGAGAAAATTCGCCCAGACACTGCTTCGTCCACCAGAATACCACATGCGGGTCCCAGGGATTGAACTAAAGCCCCCTAGGTGATAGGCGAACGGCGTTGATATCTGGAGAAGACTGTTTACATCCCTTCAGCTACTTTTGAAGAATTTACATTGAACATCTAAAGGAAAATGGAAAATGAACAAAATTTTATAATGGAGAGCACATTGAGGCGGCAAAAATATGAGGAATAAAAGTGTAAGAAAATCCAATTTTAAAATTTGACGCGCTCCGCCAGAAAGGCACTCATTTTTATTGGATTCTTATTCTACAATATTTATAGATTGTTTCTATGAAAATTTTAAAATGTTCTTTTGCGGAAATGTTCCCAAAATTCAGTGTACGTTTGCAATCAACTTAAACTACATAACCTTAAAAAGCGTAAACGAAACGCCAATGTAAACACAGAAAGCATAATCAAATCTTTCTCCGATGTTAAGAATCATGCCCTGCTTGAAATGTCTCCAACAAATGATAAGTTTAATCCTCGAAGTGCGGATTATGTAAGAGGAATATGTTCTCCAGGTAATTATTACGTCAATGCGATCTTCCTCAGAAACAGAACCCCTCCTAAATGTGCAGATGGGGGCACCCCCAGTCAGATACTGACCTTGGTAATACGTCTCTCTCTCTCGCTACTTGTTTTATTTTGCAGCAGTTCGGTTTTCCCCTCTCTTTACTAAGAAAACAAGTATCTAGCAGCGACGATTTCTTCTTCCTTCTTCCTGTTTGTTGACCTTCAGAAGAATATGCCGCGCCTCCAGTTCCATCTTGTTTTGTCTGCACCTTAGCATATCAGCAACACAGTCCGGACTCTCGGGGCATAGCATCTTAATTATTACCCCCTTGGCATTGTTAATATGTACATAAATCCTTATCATACTTTTTGCATTGTGAATATGCATATTTATTAGGTTATGTTTGTTCATTGATGGCAATGTTTTCGATTTTACATCATTATTTTGTCATTTTATTGGTTTTTACTTTCTCTGCTACGTATATTTAAGTGGAGGAAGTATTGTATTGTATTTTTAGAAAAATGTCCTGTGTGTCTATCAGTCTGTAGACAGCATAACTCAAACTAAAAGTCGGTTAAAAACCAAATTGGTATTTAAATCTAATGTCACGAAGATTTTGAATAAAATTCCTCCACCCTAAACTATCCTTTACAGGAAAATCTTTCAAAAATTTTGATTTTATTAAAAACGATGTTAGAAAGGTTTGAAATATTTTTATGACAAATGAAATGTATATCTTGATTTTTCTGACAATGGCCCCTGTAGTCGTATTTACTCTGGATGATTTTCGCATAACTGGTAAACCGTAAGAGATACAATAAATTTAGATATTGCTAAAATAGACAATTTATGTCTAAATTATTATTTATTTGTGCCAACAAGCTTACTGTTGGTGTTTTTAAACACACAGCCGTGTGTGGACAATGTTTAAGAGGTGGAATCTGGAACTGAAAAATTCAATGCCATAGCCGGGATTTGAACCACGGATCTTCCGCTTATCGAGCGACTGCTTTAACCACTAAGCTACCATGGCCAACTTGCCAGTACGACATTAAATTCCCCAGCTGATTCGTACTTTTTTCCCGGTTAGACCACAAGGGAATCTCACATCAGAGATAAATACCCCAAGGGCGACTTACAAATGTAAGTACTTTATGTCCCAGGTTTATGTAAAGTTTAGATGGTAATTATTATTTATTTATGGCAACAAACTTACTGCTGGTGTTTTTAAGCACACAAGCCGTGTGTGGGCAATGTTTGAGGGGTGGAATCAGGAGCTGAAAAATTCAATGTCATTATGTCTAAATAATATTGTTTTTGTAGACTGAACCATTTCGGAGATATACCTTGTTGTTTGTGTGTTTTGGAGAACTTATAACATCATTATTACTCCGAGTCAAACCATGCACTAATCCATGAAATTCGATTTTTGTGTCACAATATAAATAAGACCGATAAAAAGGTATCCTTTGTATGGACTCCCTCTCACGTTGGTATAACAGGCAATGAAACTGCAGATGAAGCTGCAAAAGAGGCAGCTAAACATCCCGTCAGTGATGCCTTGATCGCTTCTCCACATCAAGACGTCATCAATGGTACTAAACATATGTACATGCAAAAATGGATACAGACATGGTCATCAGTTAGCAGTAAACTCCATGAAGCTCGCTCAAGCTGTACAAAACCTTTTCTGCATCTCCAAAGACTGAAAAGAAGAGATCAAGTTAACATCACTCGGCTTAGAATTGGACACTCCAAACTAACACAGTCATCTTCTCACCAAGGACCAACCTCCAAATTGTGCCAACTGTGATATTCCTCTAACCATCCACCACATCCTTATAGATTGCCCACAATACAGCAGATATAGACAGCAAGCCGGCATTTCCAGTCTTCATCATGCAGTCAATACACCGAATATGATCAGCAAGACTCTACAGTTTATGAAGAACATAAAACTTTCAAATTTACTGTACATGTCAACATAATGTAATATGTGTATAATTGTAAATTAATATCCACAATGTATTACTATGTATGGTCGTGATAAGACCGTACTGTCAAAACGACCTTAAATAAATATTTACAAAAAAAAAATCATTCATTTTTTATATGTTAACCGTACAAAGAGATCGGAATCTTAAAGCTTTAAAAGATTTGGCTATCGCTCAAAGCCTACTGTATTCTAATATTCTCCTTGTACGTACAAGAAAATAAGTAATAAAATAATTTCTGCAAACATTTATCTCAACTAACGCGACGAGCATATAGGAAAAGGAGTTCGTGAAAATGGTTAGTACAAGAGTAGACAACACATCAGATTTATTTCTATCACATTGAGGAGGTATACACCGGGCGAAAGGTACTACTTTGGTCATTCGCAGCATAAAGTAAACAAAAAATAAGTTTTGTAGCAAGAATAGTCTGCAGGAGATGGGTAAAAATGCTTGTTAATGAACATTCTGTGTTTTATACAGTAAACACAATGCTTACTGAAACTTGGGGAATTTGGAGGCAGCATTTATTTTTTCTCTCTCTAGGTTTCCAGAGGGAGAATAATAATATCACCTCTGGCAGCACAAGGTAGCGGGAATGTCGCAAGAAGAACATCCACCTGTTGCCTAGAGGTACAAGTGGAGGAACTGTGCACAAGTTCCGAAGTTAACATGTACACGAAGAAACAAATCTGGGTCAGTTTGTTATATGCTGGCATACAGACACTCACAATCAAACAAGTGCCCAATGGACGCGTGTTGAACATACACGAACTGGTGTAAAAAATACAGTAACGAAAATGACATTGTACTCTGGATGACTGTGGTGTTTACATGCTAAAAAATCTCACGTGATGCACTCACATGACATTCTCTACTCTTGCACTAACTATTCTTATAAACTTTTATTCCTCTATCTACAAATTATCTTGTTACCAATAGGTGCAAAGATTTGAAATTCTGTTCTCTTTGCGCAGCCAAGAGATAAAAGTGAATAACGATCTTCCATTTAAGAAAAGCGAAGTACTACAAAACTCACAGAGACAAGTAATATCTCCAAAATTGTTCACTTAAAAAAACTGATGTGTTGCATTCACATGACTTTCTCTACTCTTGTACTAACCATTCTTACAAACTCTTATTCCTATATCTTCTTTCTTGTTAGATGAGATAAACATTTGTACAAATTATCTTATTGCTTATTTCCTTGTAGGTGTAAGGGAAATATTAGAATACAGTAGGCTTTGTGCGATAGTCAAATGTTTTAAACCTTTGAGATTCTGTTGCCTTGCATACTTGACATATAAAAAGTGAACAACAATGATCCATTTCACGAAAGTTCTAAGTTTTGCGAAACTCGCACACATAATAAAGAAGATCTCCGAAATGGTTCACCCTACAAGAAAATTTATTGAGACATAAATTGTGTATTTTAGCAAGATCTCCATTTTCATATAGTATGATTTGTTCTATCTCTAACTGTTTACCAGTTATACAAAAGTCGTCCGGAGCAAATACGACTACAGGGGCTATAGCCAGAAAATTCAAGATATACATTTCATTTGTCATAAAAATATCTCAAACATATGACATTTTAATCAAAATAGTTAGAGCCATTTTCAAAAAAATCAAAATTTTTCGAAAAATGTTCCATGTAAAGGGTAGTTTAGGATGGGGCTATTTTCTTCAAAATCTTCGTATCGTATCCTTGAAGGACATTAAACTTAAATACCAAGCTTGGTTTTTAACCGACTTTTCGTTTTTGAGTTGTGCTGTCCACAGACACACACACACACACAGACCTTTTTCTAAAAATGCTTTTTTTGGATTCAGGAAGCCTCTAAACATATATTTCCGGTGGAATTTCTACATCGAATTTTTGGGTCAAATACAATACTTCCCCTACTCATGTACGTAGTAGAGAAAGCAATTATACGCATTAATGTTAAACATTAAAGCCAAGAAGGAAGGGAATGCGGTTGGACACTACCACTGGACTAGGCAAGGAGATCAAAGATAAACCACCCCAACCCTCGTAAAGTTTTCTGGCGTTTGCAAACAGCACTTGGGCCGGTTTTTACGGGCCTGTCAGCGACCCTTGGCCTCTGTGGTTTTGTAGTTGCCTGCTCATGACTTTATATGGAAGAACCCGGCTCAATCAGGTAGCAGTGGAGAGAGAGTATTTTGTCAAGCATATGCCTAAATACTCGGACGCTTTTACTCATTTTCGGACACTTATTTGGGACATAGTGTTTTATAGCTGAAGAGTTTCTCTACTGATCCTTCAACAAACTTACTACAAGCCTTATTCTTGTAATAAAGATAAAATCCAGCTAAAAATTTGAAACACGATTGCGCATAAAGACAGCAACACGACTGCGCATGTCCTTACATTGTAACCGGTTCATAGACAACGAAGCTAATACTTTTAGATCTTTGTCAATTGCGTTTGTGTTCCTTTAGAACTATTTTATTTTGTCGGTGCAAACAAATTATGTACTTATATGCTCTGTAATAAGGTAGTATTAACAGTTTCGCTTATTGTATAACAGTTGGTTTCGTACAACTTATAGTTCTAGCACCTATAACTGAAATGGCATTTGCCGACTACATTCTAGTGGCCGAAGAAAGACTTTTGGGCAGCAGAACCCACGTGCTACTAATGGTTCACAGAGATTCCATCACGAGTACAACGTACAGTTCTACAGCTGCCACTCCAACATACATGTGCTGCAAAATATTCAGGGAGAAAATGATTTAAAATGTCAATAAACAGAAATCAAGTTTACAGTCGACAAGCTACACCTAATGTATTTGTAAACACATCCATCATATGTTGACTACAGAATGAACAAAATCGGTCTTCTATAATATATCAAAATGATTGTTTGCTGCTTTCAAAGAAAAAGGTTAACTTAAAATGTTTTATTGACAATGTAAACAAAGAATATTAACTTGAACGTGTTTTATTGACAAGATTTTGGGGACGAGGCAACCAACCTCCACGTGGAAACGATAACAGGCTGTGCAATCGCTGCGTATTTTCTAATAACTGCAGTGTCTATTTTTAATGTGCAATCCTTGCCATTTCCAACCGCTTAAGCGCAATCGTGACTCCACGCTTCTATCTACTTCATGTTAATCGAGAAAAACATTTGTAGAACTGGTTTTGTTAC